>JAUTXW010005518.1:955000-1152500 GCA_030620095.1 Kuschelorhynchus macadamiae
CTAAGGGATTTTCTATAAGTGTCTAGCTGAGTGCGAATACCAACACTTCCGACCGTAGCATAGTTTACCGTTTGTGATCTGCAGAAAACGCATGTTTTTTATTTTTTCTTTTAAGTGTTTTAAGTCTTTAACATCGATTTTGCACCATAATGAGTCCGATGAGTCCTTAGAAAACAAACAAACATAACAGTAAAATGAGTTAGAGACTTCACAACCACATATCCAGTGAGCTAAATCGTATGTACTTTTGCGAAAGTTTCGAGAAACCTCTTTATTTTTGTCTTTACTAGTTTGTCGTATACTAAGTTCTGGCAAATTGCGACCACTTACCTTAATTCGGTTATTTTCTCAAAATTAAGTTCGTTAGCACTCTTTAGTTGTTTAATTTTTTGCACTACCGTAATTTTATTTCATCTACATTCACAACTCAAACATAGGCCATCTTGAAATTGGTTATTTTTGCAAAATTAAGTTCGTAAGCACTTTTTAGTTGTTTATTTTTTTGCACTAGTTACTACCAACATTTTATTTCCTGTATATTTTCAACTCACACATGGATCATAAAAATATATATATTACAAAAAACAGTATATAAATCAATTTTCATCGATTAAAAACGTCCGAAACAATATCGAGTTAGAATATCGACCGCACGACCTCTGAACAACTGAACTTCCACATGCCAACGTGATGCCGCGACCGATCGACCGAATTATGAGAAGAGACCGGCTGATGACCCAAATCGCAATTTCATATTCCATTTGCTATCACGTTCGGCTGCCTCTCGGTACCTGTGAAATCTTCGGGTACTTTTGCCAAGCTTTAAGGTAATCAGGGCAATTCGGACTGCCTAGCTTAGTATAGCGTATTTTATTATGCCTAAGGAACGCAACAAACGAAACTTTTCCCAAGGTTCGCGTTTTATTACAACTGTTAGGAGGAACGGTCAAACGAATAATTTATTTTCTGAAATATTTTTGGGCAGGCTATTGAAAACTTGTAATTCATGGACTCGATTTTAAAAAAGCAACGGATTATGATAATATCTTGGTTAAAATTGTTAAATATAACTTGATACCATTACTGCTGCATTTTGTAAAATTATCATTCAAAAGCGCCAAGTTTCCCGAAAAATGAAAACAGCAAAATGTTCCTTGTTTTTAAAAGATTGTAATAACTATCGACCTATTTCAGTTCTCCCTGTATTATGAAGAATTTTAGAAAAAAATATGAATTTAAAATTATCGTGTTTTTTGGAGTCAAAAAAAATTTATCGTTTTCAACCCAGTATGGGTTTCGCAGCTTTAAAGATACAGAACTTGAATCAGTTGATATTATTAGTAATACTCAACGTAATATGTAAAATATTAGAAGGTGTTGTATACTGTCTCTGGATCTTTGTAAAGCTTTCGACACAGTAAGCTATACACTTTTATTAAAAATATTTGTATAATATTGGGGTTTCGGAATTAACTTATTCTTGGTTCCGAAATTTTGTATACAGGCCAAATCGATAAGAATCGAAGTTCTAGAGAGTATATAATTTGCGAAGTACCCCAAGGTTCGTCATTAGGCCCTGCAGTTTTATTTCTATTGTATATTAACTCAATTTCTTCTTTAAATTTAAAATTTACTTTGAAGCTATTCTTTCAAAAATCAGTAGCGAAATGGTTACAGTGTTATAACTTTCTTTACATGTCAATAAATATTCTTTTACCATCATCGGTAAAGGTAAAAATCAAATATATGATAATGTTGACCCTATATTTATATTTAAAAAAAAGACAATTTTAAACTGGAAAAACACATTGATCATTAAAAAAATAATATTTCATCATTTTATATAGAGCTCGAAATTTTATTCCAGTTAAATATCTAACAAGTATCTAATATTTATTACTATATACAAAATTTCAGATTTCAATTTGGGGATATGCTAGTTTCACTAATTTAGACCCATTAAAAAAATTACAAAATAAAATTATAAAATGTATATACAAATTACCCTTTCTAGAACCTTTCATATACTGAAGGTGTGTATATTGATACATTATGTGATCATTAAAGAAAAGAATTCAAATACTACTCTTTCTCGTCACAATACACCACACAGTTACGACACCAGAAAAAACGACCACATAACAACGCCTTTGGAAAAAAATCAATTTTATATAATGACTTCTTAATTTATAACAATCTACCAGGGAATATAAAAAGAATAAAAAAATATTATACTTTTTAAATAACAAATGAAAAAAAATGTCTTCTGGAAATTAAAGTTATTTTCAGTTCTATTGACTGTATTATGTTTTATTTGTTTTTTTTTTAATATTATGTAAGTTTAGGATATTCTCTGTCATTGTCGATAGTTAGTTTAAATATTCAAAATAAAATTTCAAAACAAAAAGAAATAATTATTAAAGATTATAAACATGACGACAATAAAGTTTGAATAGTATCAGTTTTTTTCGACGATTTATCGACGAACTCAGGCGAAAAAACTTTAAGAGACCTAATTGAGAACCCGTAGTTCTTGGGCTTAGATCATGTCAAATCTCAATTACTTTCCGACCTTTCGTCTTCGATTGCACTATGAATTTTCAGGGTTCTTTGTTGCACGAAAGAAATGTCGGAATGTAAATCCAGTTGCACACGGTCTGAACCCAATACCATGATTTCTTAATTGACTCCAGACGTGAAAACCTTTGTACTATATTCAAAAGGGTTGGTAACTGCCTTAATTTCTTAAGAAAAAAACAATATTTTTTTTCATCATAATGTAGTATGAACAATTTTCATTAAGTAGAAAATTGTATCGAAGGAATAATTCAAGAACTAATCAAAAATGCAATCAAAAACAATATTTTTTTTCATCATAATGTAGTATGAACAATTTTCATTAAGCAGAAAATTTTATCGAAGGAATAATTCAAGAACTAATCATGCACTTAATGCAAAAAGCAACAGGTGCCTGCTTTTTCCTTACATAATATTCTTTCATTACCTAATATTATGCTGGGATGTATCGTATCAGTATTTCTGTTCACATGTCAAATATTATTCTTCTTATTTATATTCAGAGCCATTACATTTTACTACGAGCTAGTTCTAATGAAACCTTTGCTGCAAAATATAATAGATGTGATAAAAGCAGCAAAATGCTTCATTTTGTCGAAACAAGACCGACGGAAAGACAATTGGACTTATAAATGAAAACACTTTACATATATTTAGTATTTTTATTGCAAATCCATTTCTTTTTTGGTAAACATAGAACATAATTATAGAACTGCTTTATTATTGTACCTTTATGTATTTTATTTAACAAAGAATGTGATATAGAAAGTAAACTTTAGCCAAAACATGATACTGAACGATACTGATATGAACTCGCGAATACACCCATTATAATCCATTTATTAAAATATTGTTAATTTTTGCAGGTAGTTAACGTAGTTAATATTCTCGGCAGTACCGAAGAAGATATAGCTCTGGATAATATCACTCTGGATTCCTTGAAGATGGAGCCCGAACCATCTGATATTAATCCCCTTAAAATGCTCCTTAAAGGGAGCCAGAATGAGCTCGAAGGTTCTAAGGATGGCAACCTGGTAACCATTGTGCAGACTAGTGATCAAAACCCTGTGATCGTCACTGTGAGCGGCTGTAGCACGCAGGACAACAATTCGACAGTACAGATTACTGAGATTCCTTCAGAGATGGAGATTTTGGCGCATTTATAGTCTAGGGAGGGAATAGTTGTTTTGTATGCTTTAAGGAATGCCAGTAGTGATATATCTTCTTTACTTAAAAATAATCGTAGTACATTGAAGTGATATGCCATTTTATAGTCTAAAATCATTCACGAATCAAGGCACGACTTTTCTAAGCTTTGATACTGATATTGAAAATAATAAATAACCAAGATACTGTAACTAAAAACACCTTATGCATACATATCAAAATTATAGATGCCTATCTAAAATCTAAACTTTGAATATAATTTGTTTTCGGATTAGCAAAGCACTATTTGTATTTTGCTGAATGTAATGACACATATTTCACTTGATTTAATTGACCATAATAATCGCAAGGTCTAAAGCAAAAATTTAAAAAATAAACGACTATACAATATTTTAACACCCATTCAGCGTTAAATATTTTGTAAATATTCTGGTTTAAAACTACTTAAGCTCTTTCTCTTTTTTTTAAGAAATAGTTTCTGTCAATCGACATACGTGAAAGTATTTCTGAATAATAACAGTACAGATTGATAAAAGGGCGTAAAAAATATTACAAAAATGCCCTAGAAACTATGTTAAGACATACAAATAACCCAATGGGCGTCAATTATTAAACCACAATTCCTAATTTTTCCCATAAAATTAAAATCGGAAAGCTAGACTTTTGTGTCTTGAAAATTGTTCCAAAGAATACTTTACATTGTATGTAAGAATTGTACAGGGTATAAAAGAAAGCAGGCATTTATTGTAAACAAAACTACAACATTTTTGGGACCAAAGTAAGGAATTGGCTCAGAACATTTTTCAGCTTTTGTGGCCTACTATCATTATATTACAATTATCATATTGCAATGTTTGTGAAATTGCGGAGCTATTAAACTTTCTTCCAGAATATTTCCAAAATATCGGAGTTATTGATAAAGTGGCTTAATAATAAATCTATGGACAGGCTTCCAATTTCTGTATACACAGTGAGTAGTTAAATACGAATATTCAAATCAGCAAACACGTCCTACAGAGGAAAAAGAAAACGTTTTTTTAAGTTTGTCTATTAACTAAAAAGTACTCTTTGTATATCCGGGCCTGAATATGTTTCCTCAAAACTGTTGACTTGAACTTGAAATAATTCCCCTTGTGTATTAACAAGCTTTCTACATGTAGTTTTTTTTATTAATACAAACAAGTTGCAGTCATAGACCACCGTGAATCTTTATTAACAGTAATATTTTAACAAGCAAACAGGCTTTTCCTAAACCCCCGAAACACTATATTTTTTTAGAATTTATAATAAAGACGTTCGGGGTAAGGTTTACAAATAAAATTATCTTTAATTGGTTGAGAATCTAAAAATATGTACAAATGTTTGTGTTTTTTCTGCAAAATTGTTGGTTGGTTTAAACATACGTAGGGGTTCGCGAGACTATAGTCTCGGTCTCGGCATGTAACCCGAGACCCAGACCAAAACCTGCAATATATAATCGAGACCGAAACTGACCTATCGACACTGAGACCAAGGTAACGAGACTTTCGGTCTCGGTTCCGAAAAAAA
This sequence comes from Kuschelorhynchus macadamiae, assembly GCA_030620095.1. Taxonomy (NCBI): domain Eukaryota; kingdom Metazoa; phylum Arthropoda; class Insecta; order Coleoptera; family Curculionidae; genus Kuschelorhynchus; species Kuschelorhynchus macadamiae. The sequence continues at coordinate 960,293 of JAUTXW010005518.1, forward strand.
AAATTTTTGTTGAATTTTCAAAATTGATTTTTCTGGAACAATCTAATTTATATTTTATTTGCAATTTATGACAACGGGGACCAATCAGCAAAAAAAAAATGGAAAATCAAATTGAGGACCGTTTTTTTAAAACTCGATAACTACAAAATCAATAATTTTCAGGAGAGCATTTTTTGTGTCTGGCTAACACAAGAATACTTATTAACTAATAAAAATTTTTATAAGAAAAGTTATAGTAAATGGAAATTGATAAATGAGCCAAAATTATGTAATATCAACTTTATTATAACTAAACAAAAAATAAATAAATACGCAGTTTTTTGAAAACTCGATAAGTACGATAAACACATTATCTGACGTTGAAAGAAAATAACATTTTTTACACAGAAAATAAGTCAAAGTCAAACATCCACCTCGGAATCATGATACAACCCAACCTCATCAGCATTATCGTCAGCACTGAGAGCAGTTCCTTTCATAACTTCATCATAAAAAGAAGATAATTCATCAGTAAGATCAATGCCCCGCAAGAGCTTTTTGACATCGGCTTTCTTGAGGTCACTAACGTGATTGACTGCTGGTAGCTTCTGAGCTGCTGATATTTGATTTGCGTTTTTGATACCTTTTTTAAAACTGCTGACCTCTATATCACAACCTGTATACGTAGTACGGACTTTGCAAATCACTGTGCTTTTTCTCTTCTGGTATGTCAAGACCCGAGCTTCACTTATTTTAAAAGGTAGCTTTTTCTTCACAATATTCTGCGATACTGACTTATAATCAAATGTATTCCAGTCTTGTCCCCAAACATTGACCTTTCCATGGTTTTTCAAAATCTGGTGATACTCCCTCGGTCCTAAAATCTCCTCTCGTCCTCGATACTCCTTTTCCACCCTTCCAAAAACCCTATCTGGGGGCATGAAACTATGACCTCTTATGGGAAAAAAATGGCGTATTTCCTTAAAAACTGTAGACTTTTCCAGAAAGTAGATGAGAACTGTCATCATGACACTATTCTTATTTTGGGAGGAACATGAGTCTGAAAACAGTTCCAAGATCAACCCATTTTTGCCTTCATCCGATAATTTGTTTTCAAGCTTGTTTAAATAATCTAATAGACCAGAAGCTATCTCATTGCAGCCCCGCTCTGATTGCGTCTCTAACCAAACGTAGAAGCTGATATCTTCCTTTGATTGCTTTTTATGTTGATGATGTACAATGCCTAGGTTATAAAACCAAACTTGTCTTGAATAAAAGACTTCACCAACAGACATTTTTGGCAATGGTTGATTTTGCTGACAATCGAAACAAACTTTATATGTATTTTCTCTGTGAGTATTCATGTATCTGAAAAAATCCTTTGCTCTCATCCTATGTAGCCTATACTTGGTGCGGAGTTCATTTTTTGTTTCTAGCACCTTGTTTTTCCTTATATTAACTAGAAACTCCTTACAAATAAAACACGTATCCGAATGGGGATTCCCAAAACCAACATTGAAATTTTGATAAAAAATTTTCTTGTACTTAGCCAAAGAACATTTAAATTTTGTTGATTCACAAAATGCGTTAAACATTTTCTGTATGTTTAACTCTGGAGGTAGGTAGTTTCTTCTGCATTTTGCACGCGAGTAGTGACTTTCTCTGCATTTATAGCTTCCTATGTGTACCTTTATTGCTTCAGAAATATCTTTATCAGTCTGGTTTGGTACACGACCTCCTCGCTTTTCAACCAACTGTTCTCCTGCGAGAAATTTTTTCGATATACCAGATAGTCTATCTTTACTTGCACCTAAAACATGAGTCAAGTTCAGATTAACAAATAATAATCAATAGCATTATCTTGACCTACCAGTAACCTTTTGAAATGTAGCAGCGCAAACAGGAACATTACCAGTAGAAGTTCTAATGGAGTATTTGACCGAAAGTTTTCTGTTTCGCTTCAGATCAGTTTCATCTACAGTTTTTCGCTTAGGTACAACAACTTGCATAAACTTCAGCAATATTTTATCTTGTTCAATCTTTTTCAAGTCATTTGCATATATCATTTCCCTAAAACCTAGACAGTCTATATAAAAATCCATATTCAAGCGCGAATTAAAAAATAGGTACTTACCTAGTATTTCATTTCTTGTCAGCTCGCCTGCTTTACAAACAACGCCTTTTTTCTTGTTCTCGAAATGATTACATGCGATGTCAACTTCACCTATCCTCTCTTTTTTATAGCGCGTAATTTTTGGTCTCACTTGATCGTTATTTTCATTAGAAACACGAAATTTTCTTCCCTTTTTTGTAAGGGTCACGTTTTTACTATACTCTCCAGTTATTTCATTCATATTTTAAAAAGAAAAACAAAACACAAAACACGTGATGATGATCCTGGTGAAAAGAAGCACTGGTCCAGAATAGAGCTTAAACTGTACTGGCGCGGCGACAGAAATTAAATTATTATTCATTCAAATAACGCAGGTTCGTTACTTATCCAGTTTTTAAAAACCCCGCGTAGTTATCGAGTTTTGAAAAACCGCAAGAATTTGGCTATACTTTAACTCTTGTAGTTATCGAGTTTTCATGAATCTGACGCTACCAGCATCAGCAGGTCGGGCATTGAATTTTTATATAGAATCGATGTATATCTCAATTTCGGTAAAAATGTAGTTATCGAGTTTTAAAAAAACGGTCCTCAATTATTATTAAATACTTTTGGTCAAACCGAAATTTGATATCAAACGATAACAATAGGAACAAAAAGAAAAAGGTAAAAAGTGCAGATTGTTTCACGTAATTTAAACTATTTCCAAGCTACATCCTTTTAAAGATGAAAATGCCGATTTTAAGTTATTTGTTTCACTACATAAAAAAGTTTTGACATTTTTTCTAAAATCTAAAAGGGAAAAAAACATGGCGTATCATTAAAACAAGTCTATATCTACTTCCGGTACAACCGGAATTCCCAGATTCTTTAGAATATTTTAGAAGAATGGCTACCTTCGACAAAATATTTCTCAACGGCGTCAACTGATTTCTGTAATTTTGTTAAAAGCAAACAAGCTTTTCCTAAACTCCCGAAACACTATATTTTTTTAGAATTTATAATAATGACGTTCAGGGCAAGGTATACAAATAAAATTATCTTTAATTGGTTGAGAATCTAAAAATATGTACAAATGTTTGTGTTTTTTCTGCAAAATTGTGGGTTGGTTTAAACATACGTAGGGGTTCGCGAGACTACAGTCTCGGTCTCGACATGTAGAGTAGAGTGGGGCAAAACGACGCACTTAAGGGTTAAACAATTACAAAAACGACAAATTTGAAAAAAAAAACATGTTTTATCCAAAGAACTCGTTTATTACATCCAACTACTACTCAAAAGAAACATTTTTTCTGACAAACAATCAAAACGTATATACTAAAAAAGTAAAAATAAATTATCATACAAAACATGACTTTTGCCCCATATGTGGGGTAAAAGTCCGAATTGTGTGGGGCAAAAGACCGCACACCCTTTAAAAACATAAATCGCATGTAAAAACCCCAACTCTTTCATATGATGTGCATTCTTCATGCCACCATTTCTTACAATCATTACACTTGATCCACTCTTCAATAGGAGGGTCTTCATAGGGGTCATTACATCCTGGACACATATCTTTAATTTCTTTTTTCTTTAACTTCTTTTGTAATTCTGTCTTGGCATCATCTGTAATTTTTCTTTTTATTGTGTTACGAGTTGACTTTAACTTTTCCTTTCTCAGCTTCTTTTCAGTCAAAGCTTCCAGTTTCAGTTTATTAGGAGTACTAGAAAGTATTTGCGATTTCTTCCCTTCTCTTCTTCTTTTTTGTTCGTCACTTCGCTTCGGGAGTGGAATTATATCCTTAGGAGTCACTATCTTTTCCTCTGCATCTTGTTTAGTCTTCTGTTTCTCTGGAGTTAGTGGTGATTGGATGACTGCGGTGAGCCCCGTTAAAGCTTCGTCTTCTGCCATTGTCTCAAGGTGAACCTCCTCTATCTGGTCAATTTTATTTTTATTAGTGCCACTTGTACTAGGCAGCAGGTAAGAAAGAGGGACATCGTCTTCGGAATCGCTGTTATTTATTTGGTGGTCAGATTGATCCGCTTCATTTTTATTTTGATCGGTGACCTTTGACGGAAGAAAATCTTCTTCTGCGAACACAGTTTTATTTATTGGATATATTCCACAAATTTCAAAGCCTTTTACCCCCCTGTCCATAGTTGAGCAACGTTCGTAAGCTTTACCCAACAATTTGGCAACCTGAAAGTGAGTAATATTTCTACCAGGATTTGTTGTCAGCCATCTATATAGCAGCATAGAATGTTTTCAATGCTTTAAAATAACAGCGATCCAACGGCTGGATTTTATGACTGCTGTGGGGTGGGATGGTAAGTAGATGAATAAAATTGTCTCTGCAATAATTTACAGCTTCCAAACTTTCGTGCGAAGAATGGTTGTCCATAATAAGAAGAATAGGGTGCTCTCTATCTGGTCTTACCTTAGCCCGAAAATGTTTAAGCCATTCTATAAATAGTTTGGTATTTATATATCCAGAGTCTGAACACAATGCTAAAGATTCTCGTGGTGCTCCATCCATTAGCTCGTTTTTCATTCTTTTGCGAGGAAATATCAGAGCGGGAGGAACAAAACTGCCCGCTGCACTCATGGCACAAACAATGGTCATCGATTCCCCACGCTCAGCTGAAGATATTTTTCCTACGAGTTTCTTGCCTTTTGTGCTTATAATTTTTAGTATTTTGTTAGGAACGGTTGAAATTCCGCTCTCATCCATGTTATAAATGGCACTTGGAGGAAAGTTATATTTTTTGAATAATTCCGAGAGATTTTCAAAAAACAAATTAATTTGTGCTTTATTAAACCCCATCATTCTTGCTAAACTAGTAGCTCGTGGAGCCCGCAATGAAAGGTTGTATTTCCTAATAAAATTAATAGCCCAGTCTTTGCCAGCTAGTTTCAGGTTGGTATTAAAGGGGTTTTCTATATTATTCAAAACGGCATACTCAAATGCGATTTCTCTTAATGCTTTAAACGTTAGACCATAAAATCGGTTATCCAGCTCTTTGCAGTGCTGTACAAGTTCATGTTCCATATCTTCTGAAAAAACACTTCGGTACCGTCCCAAACTCTGAACACCATGTCCTGATTTCAACCGCTTCCGTAAAGTAGATTCATCTATTCCAAGGTCTGCTGCGACCTGTCTTTTGGAAACACGTTCAGTTATCCTTGTTCTCGCTGTTTGAAACATTTGTTCCGTGCATAATTTTCTAGTTGACTTTCTTTTATAGGACCTAAAATCAATAAATTTGTAAGAAAAAAAAAATATTACGGGTGGGGCAAAAGTCCGCATGCGGACTATTGCCCCACTCTTACTAACGGACTTTTGCCCCACATGTAACGTAACTTTAAAAATATTTTGTATGGTTATGTGCGACAATATAGCAGCCACTACCATATAATTTTTGACAGTTAAAAATCTAACCTAAAAATTGCTCGTATTTTGTTTTACGATTAAATCTAATGATTTTAGTGAATACTTATTAAAAATAAATATTGGAAAATAAGATCAGGTATACCAAAAATGCTTCTTACCTCATATTTTCCAGAACTGTGATCGGATTATCGTAAAAATTTCTCAGAGGATCGGAGACATCGAAAGCTTGTAAATACTGGTGGAAACGTTGCCAAATTTTGCCGTTTTTAAATAAAATTCATAGATAGGACTTTTGCCCCACTCTACTCTAACCCGAGACCCAGACCGAAACCTAGAATATATAATCGACGCCGAGACTGACCCTATCGACACTAAGATCAAGGTAACAAGACTCTCGGTCTCGGTTCCGAGAAAAAAATTTTTTGTTGAATGTTCAAAATTAATTTTTCTGGAACAATCTAAATTATATTTTATTTGCAATTTATGACAACGGGGACCAATCAGCAAAAAAATGAAAAATCCAATTATTAAATACTTCTGGTCAAACCGAAAACTGATAACAATAGGAACGAAAAGAAAAAGGTAAAAAGTGCAAATGGTTTCACGCAATTTAAACTGTTTTTAAGCTATATCCTTTTAAAGATGAAAATGCCGATTTTAAGTTATTTGTTTATTTCTCGAAAATCACTCAAGAATACTCATGATAAGTATAAGACATGCCACATAAAAAAAATTTGACATTTTTCCTAAAATCTAAAAGGAAAAAAACATGGCATATCATTAAAACAAGTCTATATCTACTTCCGGTACAACCGCAATTCCCAGATTCTTTAGAATATTTTAGAAGAATGGCTACCTTCGACAAAAGTATTTCTCAACGGCGCGCGTCAACTGATTTCTGTAATTTTGCCAAAAATATTCTTTTGTTGAAATAGTATATAGCGTTTGATTTCTTGAAAAGTTTACACTCATTAATATTATTGCCCAATTGATAATAGTAATATAAATTTCAGATTTCAGCTAAGTGTAATAAGTAGGTACATATCTACTGACTTACATGCGTAATAAACACAAGAACAGTCATTTACTATTTTTGTGTAATAAAATTCTGTTATTAAGTGAAACTGAATTTGGAAAACAAAATAAAAATGCAGAATCTGGAGACCGAGACAAGACCAAGACCATGATGGTCTCGGACTCGACATCTGGACCCAGACCGATATCGAGACCAGGGTTATTTTTGCGTCAGCAACACCCAGACTAAGCAAGTCTCGGTCTCGGTCTTGCAAACCCCTAATATACGTATTTAACAAATCACTCTATATAATTGGAAGCTTAAACAAATTACTCTGTATTCACAAACTGGTAGCTTATGGACTACCTTTAAATACTATTAAGCTACTGTATCAACAACTTGGATAGTTTAGTGATGTTGGAAATGAATGTTCAATAGCTGATATTCATAAAATCTCAAAAATGATCCAAGTTATTACATATTATATTAGAGTCCTATTTAGAAACGTGCCCCCTTAATTATCTATTTTTGTTTCATATTAATGACGCTTACATAAAAATAACTTTTAAAAAACCTTGCTAAACCCTTGTAAAACATTCCCCGGTGCAATTTTTAAGACTTTGAAGAATTTTTGAATAATGTTTTAAAAGTTAATTTTTATATTTCGAAATTACAAGCATTTCAATTGACGCACAGTTGTTTGCAAAAAGCATTTGGATATTGATATTATCAATATAGGGATCAGGTGGCTTTTCTCCAAATAATAAGGACAAAGCTGGGTAAAATTGCTTCGAACGGAAACGCCCTAAGGAATTAAACCTAACTTTTTTTGCAACACGATATGAGCATAAATATACTATTGGCACTCTATTTAAGTGAAACGCGATATTTAGAATACTAGGCTCTATTTATTTTAGAGTACAAATATACTCACCGAAGTGTACAAAACAAATTGTCTATATAAAGTTGCTTATAAAATTACTCAATATTTGAGATTACTAGGTTAGAATTCCACTATTCCCTCCCATTGTAAATTGAGAAAGTGTATTTTCGATAGCTTAATTTACAAAACTAGCTTTTACATTTAATATTTATAAAGACAGTAATAAAACAGTTACCAAGATGTACATTTAGACACATGAACTTAGAATAAAATGACGATCAACTAGGCGGTCCAGTCCCGAAGAAATTATTGAAATTGTACTTTATGTGTCTTCAAAATCAAAATGATAAATATTTTGGTTTGGTTCTCCTTGTATGTATTTTTAGTTTACTGCGGTATGATTATTAGCCTTGATCGAACATTAATAGCTTTTACTTTCTAATTATTATTTTACGAAATAGGATTTTATTTTTATTTGATATATAAATATAACTAGATGTTGAAAACATAAAGTTTGTGATTTTAAAAGAAATATATTAAAAACTATTTTTTTGCAGCCCAACAAATATCTAATTGTGTATCTGATTTTTCCCATAATATGCAATACAAACCTACTGTACTATATATCAATGTATCTTCTTAAAATGGGAGAAATCACGTCAATCAGAAGTTTTGGTGTAGGTTTCCCGATGTTAAGTAAATGGAATAAATAACTGTTTTCAAAAATTCGTATCAGCCTGTAGATATTATTCAAGTTACAATCCACTTGTAGCCCCATTATTTGTTGACGTTCTGTTTTTTAATCACTTTCAGTTCTTTCTTTTTAAGGAAGATACGTGGTATAGCAGATTATGTTTGTATTGCATGTGGAAATAGTCGAAATATAGCATTTTCACTGTCACACTATATTTATTTTGTAACTAAGTATTTCTATTTGAGAAGTTTTATTTTCATAATTTTGTTGGTTTACTCATATTAATCTAGGTTATGGCTACTTCCGAAAATTGAATATTTTGTTTGGAAAGCAGCGAAGCCTGCTCGATATATTTTCTTAAATTTGGTAGGATATTGTTACTTTTGTAATACATTGTCGGCTCGTTTTATTCATAGTTCATTAAAACACAAGTTCAACGATTTACAGCTTTTATTAATAAATAGGTCTTTACACTTAAGATGCAACAATTTTTAAATAAAACATTATAAAAGTTACTAAAAATACTCACGATTCCTTAGCTTTGGTATAAAAAGTTTACATAGGTCTGAAATGTACAAAATACATTCGAAAATAGGCCTTACCACTTCTCTATTAATGTTCGCTATTAGTAAATACACTAATCATTTTTATTCAACTATCACGAGAATCTCTGAAATACATATTAGCTTTTTTTTCTCGAATTGAGGTCAAACTAGGTTCTATCTTTCATGTCATAACTCAAATTGAAATGTTCTGCAAGTAAACGCAAATAGCTGTTATTATACTAGAACCACGCAAAATGTTACGAAATGCAGTCAAACACTATAAGGCACATAAAAAGTATATTCAGAACTATCTCGATATCCACATTTGAATATATCTACCGATATTCACCAATATCAGATAATTAGCCGCTATAACACCAGTAGGAAACCAGGTCTGTAACACTTTTTTCATTATCCGCCACCTAACACACAAACCTACTCCTCTAATTTTTCGTTAAAATTAATTCCGCTGGAAAATATGAAGAAAAAATTACTTCTGTTAAAAGTGTAATGTGATGTAATGAATCCAACATAGTAAAACGATTATTTGAAGATGATAGATATTGTGAAATAATCTTTAAACTCGTTTTGTCGGACTTACATTGTCTCTGTTATTTCGGTTTCACAACGTTTCGAATGGTAACTATCTCTAATCGTTTTCAAGTGTAAACTAAATGCTAACTCTAAACTACAGGTTTATATACTAGTCGTGTACGATGATGCGGAAAGTCTCCGCCCCCTGGTTACTTGAACTCTGAAGTTTTAGGAGGAGCATATACCTTGATCCCTTTCTATAAAAACCGCTTCTATAAACTTTCATCTTCGCCAGTGCTGCTCCCTATGCAACATTTTAGCCTCAGACTACTGTATCCGGTGTTGTTTCGACCAGACGTATTTCGCTGTGCCCGATTTTTACGTTTACCCTCTTTGGGTATTATTAAAATGCTCTTTGACTCTCATACTAAGAGGGCGTTTTGTGTCCCCAATGTAGAGTCAGCATATCACACAATCTTTGTTCCCTTAATATAGGGAATTGTGACAAATGGTGTTGTTTTTTCTACATCGGAATGTGCCGTAGTATGGTGATTATTTTGTAATATTGATATTAAATTACTTATTAATCTTTCAGAGCTCTCTCTTCTCTCAAATCTTTTTTTATGTTTTCAATTTCAACACCATAAGGCATATAAAAAGTATATTCAGAACTATGTCGATATCCATATTTGAATATATCTACCAATAATCACCAATATCAGATAACTAGCCGCTGTAACACCAGTAAAAAACTAGGTCTGTAACACTTTTTTCATTATCCGCCACCTAACATAGAATCCTACTCCTCCAATTTTTCGTTAAAATTAATTCTGGTGAAAAATATGAAGAAAAAATTACTTCTGTTAAAAGTGTAATGTGATGTAATGAATCCAACATAGTAAAACGATTATTTGAAGGTGGTAGATATTGTAGAATATTCCTTAAACTCGTTCTGTCGGACTTACATTGTCTCTGTTATTTGGTTACGTGTAACTATCTCTAATCGTTTTCAAATGTAAAACTAAGGTTTATATTAGGAGGAGCATATACCTTGATCCCTTTCTATGAAAGCTGCCTCTATAAACTTTCATTTTCGCCAGTGCTGCTCCCTATGCAACATTTTAGCCTCAGACCACTGCATCCGGTGTTGGTTTGACCAGACGTATTTCGCTGTGCCCGATTTTTACGTTTACCCTCTTTGGGTATTATTAAAATGCTCTTTGACTCCCACAGTAAGAGGGCGTTTTGTCTCCCCAATGTACGAGTCAGCATATCACACAATCTTTGTTCCCTTAATATAGGGAATTGTGACAAATGATGTTGTTTCTTCTACATCGGAATGTGCCGTAGTATGGTGATCATTTTGTAATTTTGATATTAAATTACTTATTAATCTTTCAGAGTTCTCTCTAATTCTGCCTTAAGGTCCGTCGTATTATTAAAAATTGTTATAGCTCTGTTGTAAAATGTACTTATGATGCCCTCCTTTGTTGCTGCAGAAAGCTGGTTGAGCTATTGTGCAGTCTGTGTGGGATTTCGGTTCACTGTAGTTCTGATGCCCTCTGCAGATCGGTTAACCAGAACGTCATGAAAAGGCAAAGAAGAATTTTCCATTTTCTCCATTGTAAACTTAATACATATTTTTATGTTATTTAAGTGATCGAAAAATTCTTAAATCTAATTGCCGTTTGCAGTCTAAATAATAAAAGTATCATATATATTCCTAGGCCAGAGTTTAGGCTTGATTTAAGTAGTATTTATTGCGTGCTCTTCGAACCTCCATATAAGCATTGGCTACCACCGGAGAGAGGGACGACCCCAACGGAAAAAAATTGTGAGTAACGAAGACGGCATTCCAATAATTCAAAGAGTGTTTCGTCTCCCCTCAATGTTTGCCTAATTATGTCACCATCCAGAGACAACATCGTTCGTTCAATGAGTGTTTTGTCTCACCTCAAATTTTGCCTAATTATGTCTAGACATATCGAACGACGTTACCTCTAAATGGTGTTGATAATAGTCTAGAAAAAATACCAATTTCTGATGCTTCTGCAAACCTCTTTTTTCAGTCAAATATTTGAAAATTTACTTCAGTTTAGTTAAGATATATATTTTCATTGCTTTAAAGCATCTAGTCTTTATTCGAATGGTTTTTATTTCAAATCTATGTAAATATTTGGTAGCATATATTCGGTTTGTACATATATTACTATACCTATATAGTAGGCTTTAAATATGATATATTTTAGTTCTAAAATTTTAATGTATATTCCTTCTTAAACCATTTACTAATAAAAGTATTATGCGGTTGTATATCTATGTATTGTTGAAAGATTCTGTACATTTGCAATATGTGCCTATATAATATTTGTAGATAGATATCAATATATATTAGATTATATCATGTATTATATATTTTAAGTTGTACAAAATACATTTTTAGAAAAAACTGATAATTGTCCAATTGATTTGTCCTTAAAAAATCTTTCTTGAGTCCCCGACAAATATTTCCAGTGGTTAACAGAAATTTATATGTTTTACATAAAACCTCGTATTGCTGATGTCTCGTATAGTGATAAAATTGTAATATGTAACCTTATAATTTTAAGTTAGCGGAAAAAAAAACCTTAAATACCAAAAAAAAAAAACGTGGCCGAGCACTTGCTCAAGTGCTAACGTGACCCAGGTAAATCGCTAAGAGATGTTCGAAAAGTTAAAATGCGAACAGGAAAGATAAAAAATCAGCTGCCAAGAATCTAAAGACAAAAAAATGGAAACGAAAAGTTAGCTAAGGAAGTAAGTAACTATTCGGTGCCACAAGGAAAAGTATCCTTTAAAGATGATAGTGACACTCCAAGAGTTCATAAAAGATAACTACTTCTGTACTATGATCTTTTTTTTTGTTAGTTCAACACAGTAGGTTAGGTATTTTGAGAAAAACCTAAAAGAGGATCAACAATCTTAGATTAGATAGTTAGACCATAATAATTTTTCTCTATAAATTTATAGAAAACAAAAAGATTATTTTTAATATTGTATCTATGTCAGTTATTCCTTGAATAAATACACATGTATTCCATTATTTGCTATTACTAGGATGACCTTTTTAAAAAAAAGATACAACCAAAATAAAAAAGGTGGGGCATCTCTCCCGTAATTATCCTAATGATGTGGCTACAATAATAGTTTAATAAATGCCAATAAAAATATTCGGTTGTGTGTTGTTTTAACTAAAAACTTAATTGGTATTAAAAACCTGTGCAAGACACTTAAAAAAACCGAACTCTTGTTTGAATATTTTTGGGCCGAGCTGTTTTATTTCCAGAGAAAGAACATTGTGAGGTACGACGTTTTTTAAATTCTTGCGTGATTTTGAAGATTTGAAGAAAGTGTATTATAGGAATGTATGTCAGAATAAGTTTGGAACACAATGAATGTCAGATTTATATATATATATATATATATATATATATATATATATATATATATATATATATATATATATAATATAAAGAAGATAACGTTAGTATTTTCAAACTTATGAACAATGGTTTACAATGATCCCCTAAAAAAATATTTCACTGCACAAAACTCCTATAACCCTCTTCTGAGCTTATAGATCCTGATTGAGCCTACTGAGTTACTTCACAAATGTATTTCATTCACTAGATGTGAATGGAAAAGTACAAAATAAACTATTTTCAGTACAAAAGGAGAGACATTTCTCTTTAGCTGCCTTAGCATAAAAGTAATGCTTGATATTTTTTGCACAGTATGGAGGTCTGTATTATATATCCCATGTTAAAGACCCATCTAGTCGGTACACCTTAAAAAAAGCATTTCGAACAGGATTTTGATTGAGAGTTTCATAAAAAATAAAAGGGTTTTAGTTTGTTAGTGGTAACATAATTTAATAAAAGTTTGAAATAAACCAAGTCTCTGCTTTTTTAATTGCAATATCAATATTTCCGGAAATATTATCATCTTTCTGGCAAGAAACAAAAATAGTGGCCTCATCAGCAAATAATGTACAATTAAAGAGATCCATGAATTGGTCAACCACTGACACCTCCATATGACAGTTCATCTACCCCAATACAGGGATAATTAGACCATAATTATGTTTTTATTTATACATTTATAGAAAACAAGAAGCCTATTTTCAATGTTTTGGTTGTGTTTGTTTTTAACTAAAAACTTAATTAGTGTAACTTGTGCAAGACTGAAAAAAGAAAACACAATACCACTATAAAAATTTCCTTGAAGTAGGAGAGACTGTGATACCTTGGAACGAAATTTCTACAGTCTAATGTATGTGACTTTGTTAATGATGTTAATCTAAAATCGCAAAAAATATAAAAAGTGCACGTCACAAATTAAATTTGCATGGCGTGCAGTCTGTTCCTAAGTACAGTATGATTAGTATGAAGATGTACCTCTTGTACATTGAAGCAACCTGAATAAAATAGAAATAAACGGGAAATTAAACAACAAATAATAAAAAGTGGTTTAATACAAAGAATATAAAACGAAACTTTTTAAATATTAAACAAGCTAATTAAAACATTCGCAAAAACATATTATTTTAAAATTCAAACTATTTTCGCTTCTTTTACTTTGACTTTGTCGTTAATATCAGCACGTAATTGGGTGCTCAACGGCCACACTTAATACACCGACTCAGTTACTTTCCATCCTTATCTGACGCCATCGAATTACCGCAAAACCAACATGTTTCACTTGCATCACCTGCACTGCTACTTGAGCCAAGCAAAACTTTAGGTTTCTTAGAAATATTGCCACTCTTATGGTCAAAACTTAATTCTTTGGTTACTGATTGTACCATTTTGTTCGCCTTTAATTTCTTCATTTTTTCTTTCACAGGAGTGTCTCTTCTGCGATTATTCTTCCTGTTTTTCTTCGTTTTGTAGTTTTTCTGGCTGTCAGTTTTGGATATTATTGTGCTTCTTCTGGTGAAACTAATTGTTTTTCCAGGTTTCTTTCTTTTTTAGTAACTTTAGGTGTTAAAAATAGAGTGCTTCCTACACCTGATGGTCCCACTTTTGATTCCAGTGGCTTAGAGGTTGAAAATAGTGGGCTTCCCGCATTTGAGGGTCCCGCTTTTGATTCGATTTGGATATATGTTACGGATAGTGAGCTTCCCACATTTGAGGGTTCAGCTTTTGGTTCTATTGTGGTTTGTGGTGCCACTACAATGTTCGATGACTCTGGACGTTCACCTGAAATTGCAAGTGTGCCATTAGAAGGTAGTGTATTTTCTAAATCGCGGTCTGTAACATAAGACCCAAGAAAATCTTCTTGAAAAAATATTTTACTGTCCAAGGGAATGATTCCCGAAGCTCTCAAACCACTCAAAATAGTGGTGTAAAAGCTCGAAGAAAAACAGTTCCCAAAACCTCCGCCACTCAGGAAATGTCAAATGTTTTTTCTCCATTATTAAAAAGCCATGCCTCAACACCTTAACTAAAAAATGTTTTGAGGGGGTGTTAAATCAATCGACTGGAGCTTATAACATATATGAGGAGGGAATATTGTTATTACAATACCAGTATTAAAAGTTTTTTCTACTGCTTCGAAGGATAGGTGTGTGACTCATGATTGTTTGAAAACAATATTACGCGATCATATTTTGAACTTCCTACGAACTGAATAAAATGATTAATTTTATTATTATTAATTACATTTTAAAAACATCTGTTCATTGAACCAGCCAGTAGAAATTGCGGCTACAAGGGTCTACGGAGGTGTACCAAATATCATCCTATCGTTAAAAAACTTACGTGGAAAGAACAGCATGGCTGGAATGTAGCTTCCAATGGCGTTTACGGCATCGTTACCAACGCCCCTCTCAGCAAAAGTTGGCCTACCATGCTGGCTTAATTCCCTTTGGTCCTACAAT
Organism: Kuschelorhynchus macadamiae; assembly: GCA_030620095.1. Taxonomy (NCBI): domain Eukaryota; kingdom Metazoa; phylum Arthropoda; class Insecta; order Coleoptera; family Curculionidae; genus Kuschelorhynchus; species Kuschelorhynchus macadamiae. Next base: position 975,347 of record JAUTXW010005518.1, read on the forward strand.
TTTTGATAGTGCCTAAACAATACTTAGTCTGGTCTCTTCCAAATTGTGGCTCAAATCGACTGTGGACATTTTTATGTTGTCGAAAAAGTTCTTAACGTTTATCCGATTAAAGTTGAACGACTCAAACTTCTTACCTCAGGTTTTCGAATTGTCAGTTTATCCCTGTGTCATTTGAAAAAATCCATTCCTCTCCAGCAATTTTTTCTATACCCCAACCTGCTAGATATGTTTTTTTCATTTGCTACCTCAAATTTGTAAGCCAAATCCCTAACGCAATTTTTTGAAAATCCATATTGCATCCTTGCATTGTTTTGAATGTATTTTTTCCATTTTATTAAACTCCTGCCTAACAGCATAATTTACCGTATATTCATAACTATCACCTTCCGCATCCCTGAACTTTTTTGATTCCCTTGAAAGGGTAGCAAGGCTCACAAGATAAACTTCAACTATCTCTCTATAACTCAATTTTTTCTCTGGATCTGTGGCATCTACGGCTTCTAAAGCTCTCTTTAAAAAAAGTGGATCTACTGGGTCCCTCTACAGTACAAAAGTGAACAGCGTACAACAAAAATGGCTTTCCAACTAATAGGTTAGATTTTGAACTAAATGTTATGCATCATTTGTACTCACCAATAATCTACCGATGTTTCTTATATTATCAACAAGCGATTAACTATAACGCCAACTACATCACACACACTCAATCTGCAAGCAAAATATTTACTTTTGATGAGCAAAAAATACTTTTTCTGCTGACGATCGTAAAACACGACCGGCTCACGTCAAATAGAAATAATGTAATATAAGTATACCTAACTGGTGTGCGTAACAGTCTCCCCTCCCTCGACCCAAGAATAGTAAAGTGTGGTTTATGTTTCTTGACCTCGACAGGCATTTAAACAAAAAGGCGCCATGAAACTTTTAACTACCTTTCGTACGGATGCGTTTACCTTTGAAGATTGTGCTGAGATTCATGTAATATACGGTCACGTATTAGGTAATTTTCTGGAAACCAGCAGACCCTATGGTAAAATTTTCATAGATAATTTTAAGTCACAGAAGAACATTAGAATATGTTGAGCAGCGTTTAAGAGAGGAACACACCCAAGTTACGTCTGAGATTTATATCATTCTTTATTTTTCTTTATGTGTTTTTCGGTGTTTGTTAGATTCTTTTTTGAAATATATTTTTGTACCACAAATGTGGAGTTCTTTTTTAAGTTTCTGTTTGTTGATTAGTTTTTAAATTAAACGTTTAAGGGAAGTGCGTTGTGTTCCAGGCGTTATGAAAAACTGGTAACGGAAGATGTTCAAATGTATTGTAATTTTCGCTTTCTTAGAAAACGGGTAGTGAAGATCGCACAAGAGCCATCTGAACTGAGCTGAACCCTGGAAATAGATAAAATAATTTTGGAAGCTGTCACCGAGAATTCGTAGCATAGCGTCTACCAGATCAACTCTGCTTTTGTACAATCAAATGTAGAAATAATGTTGTTGACAGAACGTTACAATTGATATACCATGAGAATAAAAGAACGGAATATTTAATTGGCACAGGTGCGTAAATCCAAAAGAAAATTAATTTATTGGCTAATTAAAATCGCTTATACATCGGATTTATGCTATTAAATAAAATTAAATATGGAGGAACAAAAACATGTTTTCCTAATATCGTCGGTCTGTCAGTCTGTCTGTATGCGGCATAGCTCAAATACTACTTATCCGATTGACTTCAAATTTTGGTCAAAAAATAAGGGTAACAAGAGGATAAAATGGTTACATTTTGGTAAAAATCCAATATGGCGGAACAAAATGGCATTTTTTATGAAAGTCAACAGTTTTTACGAAAATAAGGATCTAATATGCATAATGTAATGTATTACCTTTTATGAAAATATTAAATTATGGGTTACTTGATATGTTTGACAATGTGAGTTATGTTGGTTTACGAAGATGGAAACCTAAAGAAATGAAATTTTAGTTATACTGGGTTATGGGGATCGAATGCGAAATCTGCAAGATATTTGCAACATTTTTAATGCCAAATATCCTAACAGAAATCCAGTAACTAAATCTACCATAAGTAAAATTGACAAAAAATTTCATGAAACTGGAAAGGTAAAAGATGCTGTACGTTCTGGCAGACCGGCAAGTACAATAATTCCTCATCTTGTTACCAAAACACTACGAAGAGAAAAGGGCGTCACATCTTTAAAAGCAGGTTATAAAAAATAACGGAAACAATACAAAACAAAAAAGAAATACCTCATACAACAAACAATAAATTAATGAAACTAAGTAAGATGTTTAAAATGTTGTTCATTTACTTGCTGATAGTAGGCGAAATGCTATGGCAAAACATTTAATACATTGAAAAGAATGCCAACCTTCTCGACATCTACATTCGATTTCTACTTGCTCCTTTAAATCCTCAAGTTAATGGGGCTTAGTTTTATACACCACATTTTTAAGGTCCCACAAAAAGTAGTCGAGGGGAGTCAAGTTCGGAGACCGAGGTGGCCACTCTATTATCCACCTACGTCCAATCCATCTTCAAAAAAAAAACCTTGTTTAAATATTCTTGAACATTCCGAGCAAAATGCGGTGAAGCACCATTCGGATGAAACCATATTTCATCCTCTGGTGCACGATTACCTAAATAAAGTTTAAGTACTTAATACAGTAGATAAAGCAAGGAACTTACGGTTATTCGGATATAGTTCTACAATAGCTGGGACAATTTTGGGTCCTTAAAAAATTCAAATATCTTTCTTCAGTTAATGTGTCTTCCATGAAGAAGAGACTGATTGTTTTTGCACCCATAATACCACACCAAACATTAATCTTTTGGGGAAATTGGGTATGATTTTCACGTATCCAATGTGGATTTTCCTTGTCCCAATATCGACAATTATGCCTGTTAACTTGTCCGTTAAAAAAAAGTTGCTTCATCGGAAAAAATCATTTGATTGACAACATTTAGATGGTATTGCAACGTTCCATCATGATTTCAAGCGCCTATCGTGATCATTCTCGGAGAGTTCTTGCATCAAAGTTATTATGTATGGTTTTTAGGGTTGTTAGAAGTAGGTCTAAGGACATGTGTGGGACGTCCTTTTCTCTTTCTATAATGTTCTGGTAAAAAGGTGCGGATTTTCTTCTACACTGATTAAAACATTCAGAGTCTTATCACCATCTGTTGCGCTTTTTGGTCTGCCAGAACGTACAGCATTTTTTCACCTTTCCAGTTTCAAGAAACTTTTTGTTAATTTTACTTACGGAAGAATTTATCATTAAAAATGTTTCAAACATCTTACAGCTTTCGCATTCTATCCCCATAAACCAGTATAAATAAAAAATTAAATTATTTGGGTTTCAGTTAAACGATCAATTTTTGTATTTTTATGGATATTTTATTTTCACGAAAACTTGTTCTTAATAAAAATTATTGAGCATTTTACGCAGATTTTAAAAAAGTAATATAATATAGTGTTCCATTAAAAAAAATTCCTTTTATAACAGAAAAATGGTAAACTTGGCAGCAATGCAAAACTCGCCATTGGATCCGGCATAATTTCATACCTAAATATACATGTTCACATACTCGCTGTATGTAAAATTCACGTATGAATACAAGATGGCGAAACAAAATTGAGGCTTAGTTAATAATTATAAAAATTATTACTAAAAATCTACTTGTAAAATGTGTAATGAATGTTTGTAATCGTGAAAAAATCCCAATCGAAGGTTTCCATAGCCTCAGGTTTAAGCTTTTCTGGAGGCCCAATAAACATGTTTTCTCAATTCCGTCGGTCTGTCTGTTTGCCAGTTTGGGGCATGGCTAAAAACTACTTACCCGATCGACTTCAAATTTTGGTCAAAAATTAAAAGTCCAGTATGGAGAAACAAAATGACGGCATCGTAAAATGTTAAAAAAATTAACCCTAAAACCTAATTAATCAAATTACCTCAAATTTGGCACAAAAATGAAGGGTTATGTAGCAATGAACTGGTAATATTTTGGTGTGAAGCCAAGATGGCGGCCTAATAAATTATTTTTTGAATCAGCCCGGAAAAAAACAACGTAGCAAAAATTTGCTCTTCAATTCAAAATTTCACAAAAAAATTTTTGTGAAAAATTACAAGTCTATTGAAATTGAAAGTACTTATTCAATTTATTTTATTTATGTCTAAAAATAATTTGTGCATGTTGTAGGAAGAAACTTAGATAATATTAGTACGAATCCAATATGTTGGAACAAAATGGCACCCAATCAAAATGTTGAAAAGGCAATTTATGTATATGTGTTACTAAATGACTATATACGAAACTAAATTGAGTCACACTGTGGAATTAAACTGAGTCTCAGTATGTCTAAGGCATGGGCGCCGCCAGGAACGGGCAAGGGGGGGCGATTGCCCCCCCCTGGATTATGCCTGAACTAAAAAAATTTCAATAAACGATATTAATATTATCATTTTTAGGAAAAAATAGGTGAATACAATATTTATTATATTAAACCTAGGACTGGGTGGAATTTACTTTTGCCCTTCCAGTGCATTCTTAGAAGCATGTTCGCGAGCACGGCCATTGCCGTATTGCCGTAAACAGCAGTTGCGCTGAAGGTTTTGTCGTTTTGTGTCTAGACCTCACTACTAGGACATAGTAACTAGGTATATATTATTATCGTCGAATCATCGTTCTTTTTATTTATTAGGCTGTACCTATTGCCCTAGAGTCTTCAACTAGTTTATTTAGTACCAGATTTTGTTAGGCAGTTAGGCACATAATAATAGGTACCTATACTACAAAAACAATTTATTTAGTGGCACAGGAAGAATAGTAAGAATACTTATTACTTTTGTGAAATTTGTGAATCTTTGTAAGATTAAGGTAAGTCAAAAACTACCCGTGATCCCTGATCCCGTTAAACTCCGTGCACTTTGCAATTTAATTTTACGCGCAGCTTGCAAAAATAATATTATGTTGCTTGCTGCTTTGATAACACCATTTTGAGTAATTATTATTATTTTTGTAGAAACAGGGACCAATTCTACCCAAATATGTTTTGATACGTGTTTTGCTTTTGACCTACTCTCAATGCTCGCTTGAATTGCATAGGTACTGCTAATATTTTATCCTCAATTTTATCAAGGTCTGTCTAGGATCTTACTCCTCAACAGACTTTGCCTCAACTGTCAATGGCGTTGCCGCGTTGCGATGAATGCGATGGCGCTTTTGGCCCGCTCATTTTGAAGCGGACAGCGGACGTGAGTAAATTGGACAAAAAATTTTTTTGTTAATAATTTGACAAAAACTGTTGATGCATGATCGTATTGGTTTGATACTTGCACGGGTATGCAATATGCTCGAAGACAAAAGATCGGCGGAGAGACCTTGTTATAAATTGATTGCTTACTTAGGAATTTTTATTATTTTTTTATAGAAAACGCTTTCGCTGGTTGCGAAAAATTGGTGACACCTATACCGGGTGTCCCTGAAAAGTGGCTCAGGCTCACCCTTATAACTTTTTTATTTTTTAAGATAAAAATCTTAAATTTGGTATGTAAGTATACGACATTAATTCGGATTGATTCACATATTCAGTTGTCATCTGTCACTTCCGGTTTAACCGGAAATGACGATAACTTTTGATTTTTAAATAGCAACACTGTTTTTTTTTTCGCGTTATTTGACAGAAAATATGTTTATAAATACAATGACACATCAAATGTCAATTTTTGACAGTTCCGCTTTAAATAATTTTAATTTTAAATTTTGAGTATAAAAGGTTAATTTTGATCCAAATGTCATGTTTGGGGTACCAAAATATTCGGAAAAAAATGCTCTTTCCGAAAATCATAATGAGCCACCCTTGTTCCATTTGAAAAAAATGAGTTATGATCAAAAATATGATTTTGCAATCTTTAAACCCTTCAGAAAAGCAAACAAAAAACTTTTTTGGATAATATCTATTTTTCTAAGGTTTCTTGATTAAGAAATAGTAATTTTATCATAGTCATGGCACTCTAGATTAAAATTTAAAATTAAATTATTTTAAATTAAAAATTGTTAAAATTTGACATTTGAGGTATCATTGTATTCAGAATGCCATTTTCTATCGAATAAAACCAAAAAATACCGCGGTTCCTATTTAAAAATCAAAAGTTATAGTCATTTCCGGTCGAACCGGAAGTGACAAAAAACAACTGAATACGCAAATTAATCCGAATTGATGTCATATACTTACATACCAAATTTCAAAATTTTATCATTAAAAATAAAAAAGTTATAAGGGTGAGCCACTATTGAGGGACACCCGGTATACAATGATTCCTGGTTTTTATAAAACTCGCTCTTTTCAGTCATGGATATAAGGAAATTTTTGGTCAAAAATTCTCAGGAACCCACTAAGAAAAAATTGGAAGATATCGAGTGTCCTCAAGCTCAGCCAAGCACTTCAGCTGGGTCTTCATCAGTTCCAGGACCAAAGGTTGAATCTGATGTTGAAAATCAAAAAAACGATCTCGATCTCGGTATTTTTCTAGATTTAGAGAACATACCCACCGATGTAAGGTTCGAAGTTCTGAAAAATCCGTATAGGCCCAAAATGTCATATGATTTCAAAAACGATGTTAGTGAGAGTCAAAAACAAAAATCAAGATATTTCAAAATGGCTTGGTTGGATCAGTACGAGTGGCTGGTTTATTCCCCTAAGTTGAAAGGCGCTCTCTGCAAATATTGTGTGTTATTTAAACCAAATGTTAAAAGAGGGCTTCTAGGATCTTTTATAGTAAAAGAATTTAAAAATTATAAAGATATGCATGCCTGTGCCAAATCACACCAAAATTCCGAGTGGCATCGCAATTCTTGTAGCAAAGCAAATTTTTTTACGAAAACTACGTCTGGACAAATGTCAACAGTATTCGAACAGGTCAATACTGCCGAGAAAAATGAAATTGAAGCAAATAGAAAAAAATTAGCACCAATAATTTCGTCAATTTTATTTTGTGCTACACATGATATTTCTCTAAGGGGAAAAGAAGCATCTGGAGGAAATTTTCAAGATTTATTGAAGTTTCGGTTAGAAAGTGGTGATAAAATATTAGAGGATCATTTGGGAAATTGTCACAAAAATGCTAGATATACATCACACGAAACACAAAACGAACTAATAAACATCGCTGGAAATGTTTTACAGAAACGAATCGTTGACGAAATAAATAATAGTGCTGGGTTTTCTATTTTAGCTGATGAAACCGCAGATATAGCGGGCATTGAACAACTTTCCCTCGGAGTACGATATTTGGATAAAAGTAACAATATAAAAGAAGACTGTCTTGGATTTGTTGCTTTGAAAAAAATGGATGCTAAAACAATAGCAGAAACTATTATGTCGAATTGCACACAGTTTGGCTTGGATATGTCTAATTTGTTTGGCCTGGGATTCGATGGATGCTCTACCATGTCTGGGAAAGAAAACGGGGTGCAGAGATTGATTCGAAACAAATACCCTTCTGCGACGTATTTTCATTGCTCTTCACACAAGCTGAATTTGGTTATAAATGAACTAAATGCAGTTCAGCAAATTCAAAATGCCATTGGAGTGATTAAAGAAGTTATAAATTTTTTCAGAGAGAGCCCAAAAAGGCGCCAGTTAGTTGCTAGCATCCCTTTACTCTGTGAAACGAGATGGACTGCAAAATATAAGTCCCTTAGGCTATTTTCTGAAAGAATAGTCGACATTCATTCTGTTTTACTGAATATTACGAACAGTTCAGAGGATTTTAATGTGCAAACCAGGAATAAAGCAAGTCAGCTGATAACTGCCATGTCATCTTCACATTTCATCGTATCACTAATAATTATAGCAAGATATTCAGCACAGTTGGAACCAATCGCCAATATATTGCAAGGCATTTCAATGAATTTGTTTGCCGTTAAGAATCATATTGATGGCTTGATAAATTCGTTTCAAAAAGATCGTGAAAATTCAGAAACTAAGTTTTCTGTCCTATTTGCTGATGCTTCAAGCCTAGCACAGAAGCTCGGAGTTGATTTAAAAATGCCAAGAATTATAGGAAGACAAACGCAAAGGGCAAATACAGAAGAATATTACAGAATTTCTATTTTTGTTCCTTACCTAGATTCCATTTTGACATCTTTGAGGACCCGATTTTCGGATGATGCTAGTACTGCATTCTCGATATCTCTTTTACATCCCAGGAATATAAAGCAGAAAAAGTTACTGGAGAAAAACATGATTGTTGCGATTTGCAAAAAATATAGAGTTGAAAATTTGGAGGCCGAATATTCCACTTGGATTTCAATTTGGGAAGATAGAGAAGTTCCTGAAGACTTGGATTTCCTAGAAATAGTCGATAAAGAGTGTGTTTTTTTTCCGGCTATCAAAAAATGTATCGAATTGTTTCTTATAATGCCACCGACCACATGTACAATTGAACGTTCATTTAGTACCCTGAGAAGAGTAAAGACCTGGCTTAGGGCAACAATGACCGAAGCTAGACTATCGAACCTATGTATGCTTAGCGTACATAGGGAAAAAATAGCAGAAAATAAAGAACAAATAATTAAAGATGTTATTGATGTCTTCGGTGCGGATCGTCGCAGGCTCAAGTTTCTTTTTTGAAATAGACTTTGAAAATTTGTGTTGAAATATTGAGAGTTCTGTGAAAATTATTTTTCAAAAGAGAAGCTTGAGCCTTGAGCGACTAGAATAAATTTGTATAAGATCGCGCTCAAAAAAAAATTCAGACAGCGAATTCGCTGGACTATTAGAATGTCAACTTGAAAATGTCACATGAAATTCAAAACCCCTCATAAATATTGACCATGACACATTTCATAGTCATGACATATTTCATATTCCCGCATAAATTGTCTGTCTGAGATTTTTTTGGGGGCAATAATACCTAGTTTTGTGTTTCACTTTTTTGTTATACTTTATTTAAATCAGAACATACTCTTGTCCCACGAAAGATGACCATCACGTGACGATGGTCATTTTTTGTGGAATCAAGTATATTTTTTGTATTTGTATACTCACTTAAATGTATTATTTTGTTAAAACATTCATCAAATACAATGTTTCACTTAAATAAAAATTTCGCCCCCCTTAGTTTTTTTTCTGGCGGCGCCCATGGTCTAAGGATATATATATTCATAACGAGGGAAGTTCAGGGTAAAAGAAGTTTACCGATTTCTTGTATTTTTGTAAATTAGTTGACTAAAATCACCAACCTAGAACCATTTTTTTTAGTCATTTAACCTCAATGAAGGCCCAACTCACATACTATATAGAATAATGAGGTGTCTGCCTGCGAGGTTGACCTATAGTAAAGGAGACGTTCTTTTAAAAATTTTTTACCGCCACAATACAAAAGCACGATCGGTGCAGAAAATGAAAACAAAGGAAAAATTGTTACGGTGCCCCGTGCAGCTTCTGATTTTCTATTAATAGAGATTACAAAGTTCACGCGCAACATCTATAAATTGTATTGATACAATAAGTAGAGTAATGATGTTCATCCGAGTTTTTTTAGATATCATGTTTTGCCAGTGTAGAAATTCCACAAGCCTTATTTGTAACACCACAGTCAGTATACAGAGAGTTTCAAAAAAGTGACATTTTCGTGCAAGACAGAAGAAACTATTTTTAGAACGTAGGGATTAACTACAAAATACCTCTAAATATTTGAAAACGGAAATGACCACTGCCACCAACTCCCTATTAATCACACAGCCCAACAAAAAAAAATCTGTCTATTCCTCCAACTAAATAGATGAATCTCAATAATTTTCGGCCGAGAAAAAAGAATATTGCAATGAAAAAATTTTATTAGCTCGGGTTCTCAAGATACAGAATAGCTTCATCGAGATAAATAAATAAAACTCAAAAACACTTTTTTTTTTCAATAAATTTGACTTTAATGTTTTTATTTCACCAGAAAAAGTTGTCTATTCGTTGTTGGCCTTTCGCCGCTCAATTTCTTTGCGTCGCGTTGCTTTATCTCTTGTAACTAAGATCCGGGGCATCCCCTTTGTCCCAATGGACCTGATGGCTTAATCGAAGATATATTTTTCACAGTGTTCGTCGTTTATAGCACCCAATTAGCTACCCAGGAGTTTTTTTTTCAACTACTGAGTCAACTGAGTGTATTTTTCATTTTTTCTATTGCCAAGAAATCCTCGCACCACTTCCCTGAAGTGCTTTTTTCTTTCCTTTTAATATTTCTAATATTTGAACGAAGATGATATCTTTTAAAATTTCGCGTTTTTAAAACCCCACAAAAATTCCCTCCTTCACTTTCGCATGACTCAAAAGGTGAATGACATATCCTAGCGCAGTGCTTCAAACTTAGCTTAGAAGAGTGGAGAGTTTATAAAAGTTTCCAGTCAGCTGGATTACGAGCCAAACTCAGACACCTCACCATTCACTACCATTGACATCCATGCAAGCAACAAGATTATTCATCTTTTCAAAAAAAGGAAAGGAGATTCCTCTGACGACTCCTGAACTCTAAGATTTTGACACCTGGTTGAAGGAGATGTTTGTTCTTGATCCCAGAAGTTCCGCGTTCTCCTTTGGAAAGTCAAGATCTCGTATTAGATCACTGTTCTCGTATTAAATCACATCTCGGGTATTTTCGAGATATTGAGAGGATCCGGGAATTTTTGAACACACTATATATAGGACAAAAATCTTGGATATTAAAATAGAATATTAAGTGATTGCTAATATGTATAAGTAAATATTAAATCAGGTTTTCGTTTTAGGTACAATATGTTGTTCATTTATCCTGTTATAATTCATTTACAGTATTAATTTTTAACAATGCAGTTTTGAGCTACCCAGTCCATATAGTAGAAAAGCTGGATTAGTAAATAAAATAGCCCTTAAATGGATCCTAAATTTGCCTCTCTCAATAGACTTGGGATCAATCGGGAGATTATAAAATTGCGTGATTTATTTACACGATATTCAGTCTTTGATAGTATGTATCTGTATTCGTAATAGTAAAATCGTCTTATTATCTTTTTTCGCATTAGCCACTTTATTATTTTTTCCTAAAATTGCAATATAACATAGTATTATACATCAAAATTATTAAACCAAATTTAAAAAAATCGTTGGTACTGTGCTATTTATTTTTTATACAATTAAGTGTGTTTTTTATTATATTAACATTATATTGATTTAAACCGGATCCGATTTTTTTTCAGATCTATACGTCTCTGTATGCCTAGATGCCGAAAAACATGTTTTCTCAATTCCGGCGGTCTGTCTGTCTGCCTGTCGGTCTATCTTTTCGCGACATAACTAAAAAACTACTTGCCCGATTGACTTCCAATTTTAATCAAAAATTAAGGCTCATATGGAGATGATGTGGTAACATTTTGTTAAAAATCTAGTACGGCAAAACAAAATGGCGGCCTAATGAAATGTTGAAAAATTATTACTAAAAAACCATTTATCCAATTTATCTCTACAAAAATCAAGTATTATGTAGGAATGAACTGTAAAATCTTCGTATGAATCCAAGATGACAGAACAAAATGGCGGCTTAGTAACATTTTAAAAATTCAACCAGAATTTAATGGACTGATTTGAAATTGTGTGCCATTAATAATTGTGGTATACAGATAAACTAGTAAAACTAAACCTAATTCAAGATGACGGAACAAAATGGCGGCTAAAAAAATATTTGTAATCGTGAAAAAATCGCCGTCTCAGGTTTCAGATTGACTTGAAATTGTGCGCCATTAATAATTGTGGTATGTAGATAAACTAGTAAAAATATAATATTTGTAATCGTGAAGAAATCACCTTCGCAGGTTTTACATATCTTCACGTGTCAGCGTCTCTAGATGCCAAAAAATTTAATTATTATTTTGTCAATTCCGTCGGTTTGTCTGTCTGTCTGTCAGTTTACAACATAGCTTAAAAACTACTTATAAGAATGACTTCAAATTTTTGTCAACAATTAAAGGTCATATGGGGATGACCTGGTAATATTTTGGTAAAAATCTAATATGCTGGAATAAGATGGCGGCTTAGTAAAATGTTAAAATAAATGTTACTGAAAAAACTAATCATCCAAAATACCTCAAATTATGCACAAAATCAAATGTTACATAAGAATGAACTGATAACATTTTGGTTTGAATATAAAATAGCAAAAGAAAATGGCGGCCCAATGCAAGCATTAAGTTAGATTATAGAGATAGACTGTTAAAGTTGTAGTACGATTCAAGATACCGGAACAAAGCGGCGACCAAACAAAATTTTTTAAAAAATCAATGTAAAAAATCTTATTCAAATGACTTTAAATTTTGCAGAAAAATTAAATGTGATAAGGGAGAAACTAATACGAATTCAACATGTCGCATCGTAACAAAACGAAGATGTGTTAATGTAAAAACTACTTATTGAATTTATTTTAAATTATACCCAAAAATCAAGTGAGGCGTAGTTAGAAACTGGTAAAATATTGTTAGATATCCAATATGATAGAACAAATGAAATGTTTTAAAATACATGTGTTACTAAATGACTATGTACTGAACTAAATTGGGTTATACTTCACTGTTTTTAATAAAAGGATGGATTCATAACGAGGGAAGTTCCGGGTAAAGGAAATTTACCGATTTTTTTGTTATCCCATAGTAAATACTAATATTTATAGTTTTGTATTTCTCAAATTCACCTTGTGAGTAAATTACGATCTAAAATGATTCCATATTGGATCACCTTGTGAGCATGGACATGTATGAGTATGTATTATGAATCACATAGGTTGTTTTCTGTTCCATATCAATACCAAATAAACATGACTTTTTATTTTACATATAAACACATAAAATTAGCAAAATCTAAATATATTTACTTTTCTTGCTTTGCTTTATGTGCTAACTACTAAAGCAAATTAATCGTTAGTACCCATCATAATTGAAAACGACAGAAATATAAAGACGAGGATACTTTGTTTTGAGTTCAAACTTGAAATTCGGTAATTTAACATTTTTTATTCTGCTAATATGGGGTACAAACACTACTGTACGTTATTTTTAGTTCTAGCGTTTGTCATTGTTTCGTCGGGTCAACCCTTTGACGAACATTCAGGTAAGTAATAATAATAAGATTTAGGTATATGATATTTTTATTTATTTTTTTAGTTTTTTAATATTTATTATTTATCGATTTATTTTATTTGTCTATAAGGTCTAATAACGTAAATATTTCGTGCTTTATTTTGTTTTTATTAAAACGTTTCATTGTAAATAGATGTTTTGTTATGTTATATTTTATAATATTTAATTAGTGGGTCTTTTTTTGCAAAACTGAAAAAAAAACCTAAGGAGTTTGAAACATTTTTCAATATATCTGCAGTAAAAGTACTACCATACATAGAATTAAATCTGGCTATTCTGCAGACCTCGATTTTTCAGAACATCGCCCTATCCGTTTGCGCGAAAAACAAGCTTTTAGTCATGCTCTTACTCTGCCTGGTTTGAAAAAATATTCCCGGGTTTGTAGTGGTAGTTTCTTAAAAAAAAAACAAAAAAAACCTATTATACACGTTTTAAACGTACTTCGACAAACTTGAGGAGATGATTCCTGACAATATTTTAGGATAGGAAATTCTAGTAAACTATGTCGCTCCCTTACCGAGGTACATGTAGTTGAAATTTAATAAAATGTAAATTACTCCTTATTGCGTTAAGATTATTTCATGAAATTTGGTACATGAAGTAAGCATCCAGGCCCACTTATTTTAAAAATATAACACGTCCTTGAATTTAACCAGTGGCGTCAGTACGATATTTTGCCTATAATTTTTTTGTTAAAATATTATACGCCACTGACATATTCTATTTTACCTTTTTGTATCAATCCCTTTTATTTAGAATCAAAAAGTCTACTGCGTGTTTTAACACGAGAACCGGTTTAGAAGTAAATAATTAATTTATCTGGGACATAAAAACTGATAAAAAATTCAAATAATTAAAGTAGGTAACAATAATAACATCTAATATAAGTAAATGAACCAGAAACTGCAGGAATTAAATTGTCTTTAAATAAACTGTTGGAATGGTCCACCCTAGGATACAGGAATCCAATCTTCTTTGCATGGATTCTTGTACATGTGTGTCAAGATATCTAATTTTTACTTATTGATTCAAAATTATCGATAATTCGGTTTCTAAGATCTTGGTTTTCCACTGGTGTTTTATAGACAAGTGACATCCAAGTATCCTCACAAATAAAATCAAGGGGATTTAAATTTGGAGACCTTGGTGGCCACAGTTGATTCCCTTCTTCAATTTTACCGGTCCACCGATTTGGATAAGTTTGATTTAGGTATTCTCTGGCAATTACGCTCTGCAATTAATCCGTCTAGCTTTCCGCGCATAACCATTGCAAGGTCATATACAAAACGCATTTCAGCTAAATGGGCATTATTTCTTACATGATCCATAGTTTACGAACAAAATTAGTCAATAATAAAGTAATAATGACTGATAAATGATAAAACTAAAGAAATAAATTACGAAAACTAGGTGACAAATTATTATTAATTGTTTGGGTATACTGAGAAATGATGCCTTTCCAAAGCATCCTTCTCAAAATAGAAAATTTCAACGAATACATGTATATGCAGGATTTTCCCCGAATTTTAGGATCGACAAAACATATTCAAGTTATAAACACAAAGTTACATTTACAAAAATCTTTAAAAAAACATTACGCTAACTTTTATTTTCAACAAATATAAAATGAGTTTTCAATATTTTTTATTTTTTTTTTCTAAATGAAATTGGGATTCTTAAAAAAAAAGGTAAAATAGGATATGTCAGTGGCGTAGCATAGTTTTCACAAAAAAATTATAGCAAAATGTCGTATCTTCGTCATTGGTTAAATTCCAGGACGCGTTATATTTTTAGTATTTTGTAAAGCTGTTCCCCAAAAATTGTGAATCCACAGTTTGGATATCTATTATACTGAACGAAACGTTTCACTTTCTACCTTTTTGATCTGCAAATCCAATGTAGTTGTATAGTTTCAGGAGCTTTGAATGTTTTGTTTAGAGTTCATAAGACAAAGCAGCACGTTATGCCAAGCAGTGGCATAACAATACTCAGTGGTACCACATTCTACTTACAGTCTACTTTACAATAACAATAAAAAAGAAAACACTGTAAAACAGTCTAGTAATCTAAATTGAGAAAACCGTAAATTTAATGTACGTATATATTCATATTTCATTTCATATATGCATTAATGAACGATGGCGCTTCTTCTCTGGAATGTAATATATATTTCATTTTTGATACAGTTTATTATGGGTACCTTGTTACAAATCCGTACCAGCGGCAGAACGGAGGTATGGGGGATCGGTATTAGGTTGGCACTAACTAATCCTTTTTCATTTTCGGGGAGCTGCTTTATCCTCCTGGGGCTACCTTTTCTAAAGAAAAGAACTGTTTTTACACAATATATGAAAAAAAATTTATTTGACATATTTCACTGTGTGCTAAACAAGCGAAATACTTCTCAAATATACATGTTTCTGTCATACTCAGGTAGCTGTTTCATCTTCCTAGGGCTACCCTTTATAGTAGAAAAAAGTTATTTTGTATACAAAAAAATAAAATAAATTTGATTTCGGTCTGCTAATGCATTAAATATTATATATATATATATATATATATATATATATATATATATATATATATATATATATATATAGTATTTCATATATAGAGATATATATATATATATATATATATATATATTCATTAATTTATCAAATCGCGCGGAAAAGTTACTCTTCCGTACGATCGTTGAAAAAAATATTTCTTGCGTGGTACTACTATACCGTCGCGTAGAATGTTTTAATAATTTTAAATAAGTGATATATTTATTACTAAAACAATTTTGTTATTACTATAATATATTTTATAAAGGTGAATGAACACGTATTTTGTTAGTTATTTATGTATACATTTTTGTACAAAATTTTTTTCTGTTACCTTTTAAGAATGTTAAAACGACTAGATAACATAAAAAACAGAATGGGCTCCAAAAAGTGTTTTTCTAGACTGACTTTTGAAAATAAGCATCGCCACTATATATAAAACCAAAATATAGATTTTCTCAGTATCGGTAAAGGTGACAACCTCTAGTTATAAATCAGATAGGCAGTCCTCTTAAAGATATAAAGTTACATTAATAAACAAAACTAAATAATTAGGAAAATGGATAGTATTTGATTTTGTAGACTGATCGGGATCAAGGAACCCAATAAAGATTATTAAATGTATTTAAAATTTAGTACTAATAAAAAGATAGTTACAATCTATTTTTGTAACGGAAGACCCTATATATTAATGTTTCATTGAATGGATCTCTTCCTACTGATTATAATTTTAGCAGGTTTATCTCTAAAGAGATTTACATAAATGTCAATATGAATGCTGCCTCTTATGACAAGGGTTGGCATATTTATAATGAGCAAAAAGAGATCAGTTTTATAAAATAATAATAAACAGGGTGTCCTCTAAAAAATGTAGAAGGTATCTATATTAATTTCTACGTTTTATTTAATAAAAAAAAACCTATTCTTAAAATTTAAGAAATCTTACATTTTAAGTATAACTTTTATAATTAAAAGTTTTTTTTTGCATCTTTTATAATTAAAGCTGCAGGTGGAGGTCAAAATGTAAATGAAAACCTTGTAAACACGTAATATATATATTTAAATCACTAAGCCAAATTTTCCAGCAAGTTCGTGAGAGAGTTGTACTGCACCAGTTTACATGAATTTTTTTTTCAAATGATCGTCTGGTTACCGAGACCTTTCAACACTATTTTAGGAATTTTTCAAAAATGAAATTTCGAGGGGATGAAACCGCCTCTTAAATATTACAATATTATTTAGTTTAAGAACAGGTTTATTTCACTTTATTTTTTTACATATTTTTTTAAAATGTATACAGGGTGCTCCAAAAAAAATGGGAAATAATGTATAAACAAAAATCTCCCAAGCTCCTGTTGACAAAAATTGATAGAAAATGCAACAAAAAACGTGGTTTATAAAGAGGTATTTAAATAAGGTAATTTAAGTACCTCTTTATATCCCTTTCGTTATCGCCGCGAACATGTTGCGAGTACTCGTTAGTTTAAAATTATACTAACTATTAACTACATAAATAAATTCCATAATGAAGGTTTCATATGTTAGGTAAAGAACACTCAGCGCACTTAAGGCAAAGAAGATCCCCATCACCAA
The DNA here is from genome assembly GCA_030620095.1 of Kuschelorhynchus macadamiae. Lineage (NCBI taxonomy): Eukaryota > Metazoa > Arthropoda > Insecta > Coleoptera > Curculionidae > Kuschelorhynchus > Kuschelorhynchus macadamiae. The sequence continues at coordinate 992,666 of JAUTXW010005518.1, forward strand.
GAGGAGGCGGAGGCTTTGGTGGTGGATTCGGAGGATTCGGAGGAGGAGGAGGAAGAGGATTTGGTGGTGGCTTTGGCGGTGGTAGAGGTAAGAAGTGCTCTTAAAATTGTCATTGGTGCTTTTTTTTACAGTCAATAAACTGGCGTTAATATAGATATATTTTTCCTTTTGCAGATTAATTTTTTTGATAACCCAATAATTTTGTGGTAAATAAATAATTAAATACATACTATCAACATAAAATTGATGAAAGACAATAATTTAAATGTTTTCTAGCTCAACTTTATGTGTTACATTACAGGGTGTAAAATAAGTTATGTTCAAAAATAATCTCTTAAAAAGATGAATAAACAGAGGTCGGCAAACCCTTGGTTTTCGGGATACAGAGGTTTAAAAAAATTAATATTTCGTTTTTTTTAAATCTCGTACCTTTATGGGTATTCTATGACTACCATGAAAACTGATTTTATAGATGGTATACTATGACCAATATTATTAAATCAATTAAATATATTTTAGAAAAATCTACAGTGCGCTGCTTTTTTTGGGTTGCGCGTCATTAAGTTTTCTGAACTTTTAACTACAATGTCACTGGTAATTTTAACTCTCGTCTAATTATACTAAAAGTATATATATGATTCACCACACACACTCACAATGAATATCGTATACGCATTTTTCTTGTCGATATCATGATTTCTGAGTTCTTAATTAAGGAGCCTTCGGACTAAGGCCGAAGGATATCGATAAAAATACATTTAGCAAAGCCAGTGTGAGTGTGACGATTCGTACATTGGAGAGACAAAACGCTCTCTTGGTATAACAGTAAGGAAACGTTTTAATAATACTCAAAAGGGAGAGACCTCGCAATCAAATATACCAGAACAAGAAAGTTCATAGAAGCAGCTTTCATAGAAAGGGATCAAAGTATTTTCAGTAAGGCTAGCGTCGATATTCAAAACATATCGAAGCCATTTCTAGCTTAAAGTGATCCTAAACGTCACGCATAGTACCCGACTAATATATAAAGCCCTAGTGTTGTGCAAATCGGTGTCCTATATATAAAGGCCGATTGCCCTGTTTTGGTACAGAGGTTCTCCAGCCTTCGCAGAGACAACATGTAACGTGCCCTCTCTGGTTTTGTTAGATTAGGGAAACTTACAAACTGTAGTAGTGTTAATTAATGAGTTAAAAAAGTTTATTTTGTGATTCGAAACACTAGTCCGTAACTGTTCGGTTAAAAAGCCTATCAAGACTCGGGACAGGTGTCCTGTACAGCTAGGGTCGCACTAACGGGAGATTTTAATTTTAAAGAGAATTCTAATAATTTTTGAAACGGATAAAAATTTTCTTACTTGTGACATGCTGCGCGAGTTAGTATTGCGCTAAGCGATCTCTTTTTTTTTAATTGAAGATCTTTCCTTTCAAATTAATAAGTTAGAAATATTTCGTTTGAATGGCAATTGCCATATATATACTTATTTGTGATTTAAGGACTCATCTCTTTGTACTAGTGGTTATGTATTTGTTAAGTTTAAACTGTTTCAATCAGTTGAAATTGATACTGAGTAGATAAATAAGAATTTGTACTTGTTTTTTGAAAAAAAAAATACAAAAAATAAAGAAAATCATCAAACAGGAAAATGTCGAGGAGAGGCTGGGGAAGCCACGGAATCTAGGTAAGGTTAGAGTAAGGAAAAGAGTTCTGTCGCCTGGGGGGAAAACCATAAGACGCCGAAAACAACATCGTAACCAGCGATATCGGAGTCTATGGCAGTCAGCGCTTGTCCACGGAGCTCCTGTAAATAATCTAGGTTATTTTACCTCTATAGGGAAAAACGAAGAAGCGATTACGGGAGTTTTGGACGCTGTATTAAAAGAAGTTGATATATCGGTCACCCCTAGGTTGAATCCGAGTTGATCTAATGCTCCCGTAGTTTGTAACCTCGGACATGAAATATCCCCAAGAGTTTTGGGAGATCGGAAGGACTAGTTAACCACAACCCCAGCCCGGTCAAACCCAAAAATAAATAAGTACCTTAAACGTGCAAGTTTTCAGAGACAGAAATCTCGTTACGCACCCCTCTAAGAAAGGTCCCAAAGTTGGCTTCTGGAGCCACTCTTGTGTCAAACACCTGGGATGCCACTAATCTCTTGTTTATTGCCCATTCTCCTCAAAAAGAGTGGGAAAGTATAAAGATGAATACACAGGGGCAAATCGATATTTGTTGAAACTTAATTTCTCTTCTGTAATTGTAGAAGCCGTAGCGCCTAAAAATCTTTTTGAGCGTCTCCTGGACAAATACAGGAGTTTGCGACGTTCTATTGACCCCCTGTGTACTAAGACGTCCCTCTACGTGTCATTACGCCTTGAGATAGATATCCAGAGGGAAGAAACCTCTGACGGTCGCTTTGTGAGTAAGAGGACGCCTTACAGAGAGAACAGTAGTATTCGATATTGAACGTTAGTGGCTGTTACATAATGGAATTTCATTTCACGAAGTAAAATACTAATATATTAATTAGAAAATTCCATAATATGAATTTTTATACAGCGCGTTTCGCTAACACTGTAGCTTCTGGTGTATATTACATACTAATTTTAAAAAGAGCTCCACATCTGATATTAACAATGTTTGTCTAGCCTGCGGTCTCTTATTTAAATTTTATAATCTAATTATCCTAACGTACGAAAGCTGGGTTTTTTATCCACCATACTTTAACTCTAGTAACAAAATGTTGAGTAAAGGAGAATTCTTAAGATCTATTTGCTCGTTAAGTAATAAATTTGTATCTTTTATTTATTCTCTGCATAAAGGATCATAAACTCCTCGTTAAACACATGATCCTCCTCTAATAATATGGCTTGCTAACATTATGAGCGTTTATGTTCGTTAATTCGCTTTTTAAAAGTTCTAACCGTCTGTCCAATGTAAGGTTTTGGGCATGAACCACATATTAACTGATAGACCTTAACTTATCATCTCTATTACTTTTAGGTTTGTGTTTTTTCAGAAATTTTCCCAGGGAATTATTAGTTTTGAAAGCGATTTTTACATTCTTCCTGTTAAGACAACGATTAATTTTAAAGACGGCTTTCCCGCAGTTTGTTATTATTTTAAAACAATTATTATCATCTCTATGATTGGGGTATATTTGATTAATAGTTTTATGCCCTAACTTCTTAATTTTTATTTTTATACTATTGAAACACCCATCATTAAAATTGTCTACTGATAACGGGACGCTAATCAATCTATGAATCATACTGTGAGAAGCTGCTAATTTATGTTCTATGAGATGTGATGGCTTGTTATGGATCACAGTATCAGTATGTGATGGTTTATGGTAAATTTGAAATGAATGTTTATGTAATTCTCTCTTTGTTTAATTGTTAAATCTAAGAAGTTAATGGAGCCGTTATCTTCAACCTCTAACGTGAATTTAATATCCCTGTGAGTCTAAAATTATGTTTACTTGTCTGTTTGTGCCTGAAAAAGAAGTAATACTGTCATCCACATACCGATACCAATAGACACATTTATTACTGAATGTATACTGATGAATCAATTTTTCCATGTTATTTATAAACATTTCTGCGAGTATGGGGCTTAACGGACTTATTATTATTATAATCAGACCTTCTCTACTATTGTAGTAAACTTTGAAAAAGAAATAGTTTTGGTTGAGACATGTTTTGAAGAAATTAAGCTTGTTTTTTATCAATAAAGATTCTACTAAGCTTATTGTATGTTCTGGAGGCATGCTAGGCAAAAAAATTACATCGAAAGAAACTAGCTTAGCGTTATTAAATAAGTGAATAAGTGCAATGTTTTCAATTAATTCACCTGAATTTTTAATACTATATTTTGTAGTAAATTTACAGTACAATTTTATTTTGTCTATTAAGAGTTTCGAAAGTTTGTATGCAGGTGTTGAAAGGTATGATACAAATGGTCTTATAGGGTAGTTCTCTTTATGCAAATTAGTAAGGTAGTAAAGCTTCGGGACTTGAGGGTTCATAATTTTTACTTTAAACTTATCAAAATTTGTTAGTAAACTACTTGATTGGTCGATAGAGTTTTTAATATGTATTTGAAATGACTCCGTGGTGTCTTTCTGTAATATTTGGAAACTTCCAGAACTTATGAATTTTCATGTTTTTGTTATGTATAAGTGTTCATCCATAGCTATGACTGTGTTCCCTTTATCAACTCTAGTGAAAATTATATTCTGAGTCAGTAGCGTAGCTAGACCTCTGGGGGCCCTTTAACAAAAATTCCTAAGGAGCCCCGTTTCCAGAAAATAATGAAAACAAAACATAAAAACCAAAAAAATATATTGTTACGAAAACGAGATAAAACCAAAAAACAGTAACAAAAAAAAAGGATACTAACAGGAGTCATTTCTAACATTTGTAGATACACATAAAACACATAATAAAACAGGTAGGTAAATGGCAGTTGTTCCTACAGGTACAAATACGGGTAAAACCAACATAATTTAACACGTTTATCTATAAAGAACAGAAACACTATAAAGAACAATACAATAGAAGGTACTTAAATGATTTTTCTCCTGGACTTTTTTTCTGCGAATATATTTATCAAATCATCCATTCATGCGGACGATTTTAGTTTTTCTAATTCTTCTTTTTCTATTAATAAAATAGTTAAATCTGACAACCGCTACTGGCCCATTGATGTTCTAAGGTAGTTTTTAATTAGTTTTAGTTTTAGGGGAAACTCTAGGCGAGGCTATTGAATTGTATCATCAATAAATCTGCCAATTCATTAATGATATGAAGTTTCCGAATTTCTGTATTCAAAACTAACATAAGACAAATTAACTAGCTGTAAAACTCATCCGTTAAATCACTTTTGTATTTTCAAACGAGTTCCGTAGCTTTCCCCTTTATTGCTTCGCTAGACAAAGACATCAGTTTTTTTGGCTGTAAGATCTCAAATACATTAGTCAGTTCAGAAAAGCTTTGAAATCTTTTTTTTTTAATTGAGAAATTAAAATATCTAGAGTACGGTAATATACATTTACTCTAAACCGCGATTCAGGATCAAAAATTCTTTTATCTTCAGCTAGCTCATCAAAAAATCGTTTTGTTTTTGCTAGTCTATTATTTTTAAAAACAGGTGATACATGCCACTCTTTTCCTTGAGCTGTAGCTTCCTATAATAAGATATTGAAAAAGTTTGGTTGTCTTAATTTAGTCAGGATATCAAGGAGATTATTTAGCAAATTACTGGATTTTTGTAGGTCAGTATGCCTACGTTGTAAAACTTGAGAAAATGATGATACTTTGACATTTACTACGTTCATCTTTTTTGGATGAACTTAAATTAATTTGATATAAAGCTTTCATAATTATTGGATAATTTTGTTTTATAGCCAATAAAGAGTCACTACATGCCTTTTTGAATAAAGTAAAAAGAAACAAGTATATCGCCGGAGAAGTTTCTTAAATTTTCGAATACAACTATTCCATTATGGTGCAGTTTGCTTTTCTCTTTCCACTGATATGTCAAGCTGATATATAAGCGAAAATAAAGTTAATACTATTATAGGCTCACTTAAGTCAAATGCATGTGGTATCGATGGCATTAGCTTAAAAATGATTACTTTTCTATTACCATATTAAATTTATTATAAATTTGTGTATAACACATAGTTGCTTTCTTACCATATGGTAAATCTCCAATGTGACGCCAATTGCAAAGACTAGTACTATCGTAGATGTTTCTTCCTTTGGCCCTATAAGAATACTACCATGTATGTCCAAAATTTTTGAAAAAATTGTTCTTGAACAACTCAACGAATTTCTGTTACGTAAAAATATCTTAACTATGACGCAATTCGGTTTCCGTGCTCGACACAGTACCACCACTGCCTCACTTAAGGTTAGTGATGATATTTTCAAGGCTACAAATGAGGGCAAGAATAGTTGTCTGGTTTTACTTGACTATAGCAAAGCATTTGACATACTAAATCATCCGCTCATATGTGATAAACTCAAGTATTCTGGTTTGAATATGCCTTCGCTGGTAAGAATCTATTTGAGTGGAAGACGTCAAAGAGTGGTCTTGGGCACTGAGTGATCGGCACTTCTGCGTGGCGTACCACAGGGAAGCATTTTAGGTCCCCTTTTGTTTTCTATATATACCTCCGGTTTCAATAGTTCTTTAAAATTCTTAACATCCCATCAATATGCCTGTGACACCCAGCTTTACCATTCTTTTAATGGACTGAGGATCAAATTAATTCAGACTTAGATTCTATATACAAAATATCGACTGCTCATGGTCAGATCCTAAATGAGCCCAAGGCCCATTCTTCTATTTAGTCCACCTAGATCTCGATTGTCAAATGGACATTAGAATATTAAACTCAACAGTATTAAACTAAATGTTCTCGAATCCTGCAAAAATTTAGGCGTTTATCTGAGGACTTCACGCGTTCAGGATGGTTAAATTTGGACAAACGGTATTTTGTTCATATGAATAACTTGGTATTTAAAATTAACAAATATCAGCAGCCTCGATACTTATACGATAAGTAATGGCAACTCGTTATGGTTACTTGTATACTGTTTCGAGACATAAAACTGCACTATATCAATTCTCGTTCACATATAACCCCGCAAAGTGTTTTAATGCACTACCCTTCACAACGAAGCAGTGTGTCACACGTTTCATAGACAACTTAAAGAGTTTGTTAAAAATTTGTATCTATACTGAGCACAGGGATCGCGGTAAGATGTGGCATTTAATGTTTACAGATGTTTCTCTTTCTTGTGTTGATTTTGTTTGATATTTATTTCTTTTTTATTATTTTTATTTGTTTTAAATACTTTTATGCTTTCACCATTTATATACCATTTTTTGAAGTTGTATGTACAGGGTGTCCAAAATAAGAATGTATATCTCCTTATCTCGAGAACCATAACAGATAAAAGGCAAGTTCATATACAAAAGTTTCTTAGCTTCGTTTGAATTTTTATTTTATTATATTCTTATTTATACAGGGTGTTGCGTTTGGTCTGGGCTGAGATTCACTTTCTTATTTTAAATGGGACACCCTATATATTATTGCAGATTATGATAACGCGCTTAAAGACGAGTTCACCAATATATAACAGTATGGGCCTATAATGCAACGTTTCGGATTTATTGACATTTTTCTTCAGTTTTCTACCTATTTTCAAATTAACAGAACTAAAGTACTTTTATAATTTTTTAATTTTTTGTTAAAGCCTTAAAAAATTAAAACCTCGTTCTACTCACAGTCTTATACTTGAGTTTTAAAACTTCATAAAAGTTACAATGTTGCCATGCTTCGCGTATCGTAATTTTTTTTTAAAAATTTAAATGCAACACCCTGTACATTACAATAAATTCGGATAGAGAATTGAAGTAAGATTTCAACGACCCAAATAATATGGGTCTCCGACTTATAGTTTTAGACTTATTGACGATCATCTTCAGCATGCAACTAATTTTTTTAAGACAAAGTTTTCAATTTGTTTAATTTCAAAAAATTCGTGGGTGTATTATAATGTATGCATTAAGAGTTATTACTTAGGTACCGATAATTTTTATTTACCCTTGATTATTATCTTAATATAAAAGTGTCGTTAATTATAAAACCCTTAGAACCGTATTCACTAAAGAGGTTTAAATTTAGACCATGTCTAACTTAACAGTTATAGGTTTAAAATGACAAATGCAACGATAGAGCAAATAAATTATTGTAGTCACAATTACCAAATGACAGTGACATATACAAAACGCAACTGGCGAACTAACAGTTTTAAATGTCATGGTAACTAGATCTGGTCTAACCTTTTTAGCGAATACGGGGGCTAATTTTTTAAATTTAATTAATGTTCACCTATTTTTTGCTTAAATATTAAGATATTGGAAAAACAACAAAAAAATAACGAGAAACTCAGTTATTCAATAAAATCTAAACCGTGTATATTTTGCTTTTTTTAGATAGTTATGTAATTCAAAACATACTTTGTAAGCGTATCGCCTGTATTTCAGCCGGTATAAACGAAAAATGTGATACTTGTTAATTATTTTATAATTTTCCATATTTTTGTGTATTTCTAAATAAAAAACAGCGTTATTGGTTGGTAAAGAAACAATATTAATAAAAACAAATTATAATTTGAAAACGCTTTAATTAGATTTACAGATTTTATGCTTTATATATTAGATTGCTTAATTGTTTTTATTTATATAATAACTAAATTTATTTGGAAAAAATTCTACAAAAAACTTATACAAAAAATTATTTTATTAAATGACCAATGAGTCCACCGTTTTCGGCAATGCAAGTTGTAAGAATCATTTCTAATTTATTGGTCGCTTTTCGAACTGCTCCACTTTCATTTAAATACGCAACTTCCATAATAATTTTGTTTCTTAAATCCTCAATATTTTCGCAGCGGTTTTGGTAAACCTTATCCTTTAATGTTCCCGATAAGAAATAGTCCAATGGAGATAAGTCTGGGCTTCTAGGAGGCCACAGAATATCCCCATTTGGACCTATCCATTCCATAAAATTGTTGGAAAGAAAGTTCTTTACATCTAGCGTGTTATGGCATGGAGCGCCGTCCATTTGATATATTATTTCGTTGGTATTTCTCGTATGTCTAGCAAGGGCTTAATTGTGTCTCTAGGTAACTGTAAATATCTAGGGCCAGTTAAATGCTGATCAATAAATACGGGGCCTATAATTGTACCTCTGTAGATTCCGCACACCTTAATGCTTCGTCGTCCTTGATGTTGTATATTTTTAAATTTTTTCGGGTTCTTTTGTGCCCAGAAATGGCTATTTTTTCTGTTGAAAACTCCACAAGTACTAAAGGTTGCTTCATCTGTCCAACATATTTTATTTAATATAGATTCCTGGAATTGACGATCCATAATTAAATTGCTATATTCTAATCTAGTAATGGAGTCATTTGGCTCTAAATAATGTAATTTCGCAAACTTCCATGGCCTGTACTTATTAAGTTTAAGCGAAAAATGAATAGTAGATTTAGCAACGCCTAAATCGCGCTCTGCATCACGAATAGAATTTTCGGAATTCTCTTCAAAATACAAGGAAATATTTAGTTGTTCTTCTTCGGTTAAAACAGATCTTGGTGTTATTCTTTTATCGTATTTTAAAACGCTGTGCCCCTCGAGATCTCTTTCAATTTTCTGAAAAATTCTTCGATCTGGGATTCGGTTTTCGGGATATTTTCGTTGGTATGCCCTAAGAGCCAAAGCAGCACTATTATAAGATTATTTTCCAAATAGCACTGGTAAAGAATCAACTTTTCTTGATTTGAATACATTTTTATAATGTTAAAAGATATATCAATAGCACTAGCAGGAAATTATGTTGACATTTCTTGCGACGTTTATCTTGGCGTCCTTTCAAACTCTATTTCCATGGCACTCTATGTGTCTTAAAAAAATTAGTTGCATGCTGAAGATGATCGTCAATAAGTCTAAAACTATAAGTCGGAGACCCATATTATTATGGGTCGTTGAAATCTTACTTCAATTCTCTATCCGAATTTATTGTAATATACAGGGTGTTGCATTTAAATTAAAAAAAAAATTACGATACGCAAAGCATGGCAACATTGTAACTTTTTTGAAGTTTTAAAACTCGAATATAAGACTGTGAGTAGAACGAGGTTTTAATTTTTTAAGGCTCTAACAAAAATTTTAAAATTTATAAAAGTACTTTACTTCTGTTAATTTGAAAATAGGTAGAAAACTGAAGAAAAATGTCAATAAATCCGAAACGTTGCACTATAGGCCCATACTGTTATATATTGGTGAACTCGTCTTTAAGCGTGTTATCATAATCTGCAATAATATATAGGGTGTCCCATTTAAAATAAGAAAGTGCATGTCAGCCCAGGCCAAACGCAACACCCTGTATAAATAAGAATATAATAAAATAAAAATTCAAAAGAAGCTAAGAAACTTTTGTATATGAACTTGCCTTCTATTTGTTATGGTTCTCGAGATAAGGAGATATACATTCTTATTTTGGACACCCTGTACAAAATCTAAATAAAGGCATTTATTATTATTATTATAAAGAGGGTATTTTTTGATTTTGGTATTTTGGATTTGGGGGCCTCTAAGAGGGCCTTGTATCATTAATACAGCTGATATAACGGTAGCTACGCCCCTGTCTAAGTGTTTGTTTTATTCTGAATAGATTTAACGACTGTACGTTCATTATTAAAAGTTATCGTGGAATTCAAAATCGCTTTCCAAACTAATAATTCCCTAGAAAACTTTCTGAAAAACACAAAACCTAAAAGTAATAGAGATGAAAAGTCAGGGATCCATTAGTTAACATGTGGTTCATGCCCAAAAACATACATTGGACAGACGGATAGAACTTTTAAAAAACGAATTAACGAACATAAACGCAATTTTATTCACAATAAACATAACTCCACGTTAGCAAGCCATATTATCAGAAAGGATCATGTGTTTAACAAAGATTGTAAGATCCTTCATGCAGATAATAAAGGATTAAATTTATTCGAAAGATTAGAAATAAACCGCCTAAAACATTTTATCACTTAACGACCAAATAGATCTTAATAATTCTCCTTTACTCAACATTTTCTGAAATTCCAAATATTGTTACTAGAGTTAAAGTATGGTGGTTTAAAAACCCAGCTTTTGTACCTTAGGATAATCTATACTAATATATAAAAGACTTAGTTGACTGATTCACTCATCACGCTCGAGCTCAAACCGCTTGAGGTAAAAGGCTGAATTTTGGCACACAAGTTTATTATAGGGTGTAAAGGTTCGATAAGAAAGTATGTTTCAAAACTTAAAATCCAAGGGGGTGAAACCACCCCTTAAATATTACAACATTTTTTATTTAAAAAACAGTTTTTCGAAAAAACGCTTAAACACGTGTTTTTTAATTTATTTTTTTACATATTTAAGGATTTTTCAAAAATTCATACAGGGTGTTGAAAGGGGTGAAACCACCACTTAAATAATACAATATTTTTTTATTTAAAAACCGCTTAATTTTTCGAAAAAACGCTTGAACACGTGTTTTTTAATTTATATTTGTACATATTTTAGGATACAATGTGTCCAAAGGGGTAAAACCATCCCTTAAATAATATAATATATTTTATTTAAAAAACCGTTAGTTATTCGAAAAACGCTTGATCATAATATGCTCTATATTTTATTTTTTTACATATTTTAAATTTTTTTAAAAACCGACAGAATGTTGAGGGGGCTGAAACAACCCCTTTAATATTATATTTTTTATTTAAAAAACGATTAGTTATTCGGAAAAACTCTTGAGCACGTGCTTTTTATTTTATTTTATTACATATTTTAAGATTTTTTTGTAAATTCATACAGGGTTTCTGAAAAAAATCGGGCCATTGATTAATTTTTGCGATCTTTCTCAAACCGTTTGCCGTAGAAAGCCGCGCTTGCAAACAGCTTGATTTTAGAGTGCAGAGGTTCGATAAGAAGGAATTCTTCGAAACTCAGTTTCCAAGGGGGTGAAACTATCCCTTAAATATTACAATAATTTTATTTAAAAAACGGCGAGTTTGTTTTTTTTAATACAAAAAAGCTATGGAATCTAATCAAACCAACCAAAACTAAAAAACACAAAATTATAAAAAAAGTAAAGGCTTTTCTGTGGATCGAGCAAGGCATGTTTGGGAGTCCAAATCCTAGTCAAATCAAGTGCGTTACCTATTATACCAAAAAGAGTTTTGAAAAACTATAATCGATTCATTCTCACTACTGTCACACGGCTGAATATACCACGTACTTCTTTAATTCCGCCAGATTAGCCTTTTCAGTTTAAACGTGTACAGTTTCCTTTAAAGCTTTGTTTCGCCATGACAATGAACTATTTGAATCACACGCAAAATATTTCACTCGTGATATTTCTGTAAACTTCATAACTGACATAATATACATATCGTCGGCGCAATATTTTAAATAAAGCACCCTTGGGGGTATTTTAAGAGTGACAATAATGAATTTTTGGTCAACTTTTACAAATTCAAAATTATACGAGGCTAATATGGTGGACGAATTTTGTAATTATTTTTCAGAATCGGCTAAAAATCGTTGAATATATTTAAGAGTCCTAATTGGAAGGTACGCGTAAACAATGCAATCGATATCTAGTATTTTTGCAGATTCGACTAAATATAGGTATACAGGGCTATTTAAGAGTACAAATCATGATTGGTTTTTCTTTGAGAGTATCAATAAATGAATTTATTGACATAAATTTAAATATCTGTGCTTAAATTATATTTTTTAATTATTAATTCAGTATAAAAGCGTTGTCTTTAAACTTTTTAATATGTTATTTTTGTTATTGACAAATTTTAGAAAAACTTTAAATAGCACAAAACACATCTTTTATAGTTAATTTCTTTTCTTCTTTTTAGGATTTGGTGGTCCAGGATTTGGCGGACGTGGCTTTGGAGGTGGATTTGGTAGTCGAGGATTTGGTGGTCGAGGATTTGGCGGACGTGGCTTTGGAGGTGGATTTGGACGACCTTTTTTTGGTGGTGGTTTCTTCCCTGCATTTTATCGTCCGCGGCCATATTATTATGATTATTATTATTGAAAGACATATATGTATTGTATCTTCGTTATTTATTAATATCTATTAAACATTTGTAAAACCAGAATTAGTCTGTTAATTTTTTACCAAATTATAAAAGTGCCGCCTCTTTATACCTCTGTGTATAAAAAAGCTGTTTAGTGAACTTTATTTACAACTTAAAAATGTTTATAAAAAAATTAAACCGACCTAGAAAAAATACTGTTTTATCTCATCCGAAAAATTTTGCTCTGTGAAGTGAGCTTCAAACTTAATTCTTAATTACCTATCCACCAAAATATATTTATGTACTAAGTGTTTTGCTGTCTAATCCCACGAGTAAAATGTCTTTATTAGTTTAGCGCCGACTTAACGGAGTGAAATTTTCAAGATGAAATAAAATATTATTTTTCATTTTTAGTGCATTTTTTTGAAGTCGGTTTTATTTTTTTATAAAAAAATGTATTTCATACTTTTTAGTTCTATTTATAGGAGTTTTATTTTAAAAGTCCTGTTTAACAAACAGCCACTGGGTTCACTGCATATTATGCAACATCATTGTATAATAGCATGTCTTATTATACACTGGTAACATACATACTTTTTCTTCCTGACAGAATGGTGAACGTATAAGCAAAAGGATATATTGTTTAATATAACATCGTGTAAATGGTTAAAAACTGGTAACATCCTGAATATTCTCCGAAAATTTCATCCAAATTGGTCACACCATCGCGGAGGAATCGATGTACATACATAAAAAAACATAGGATCGAATTGACATTCTCCTCCTTTTTTGAAGTCAGTTAAAAACTACTAGTAAATAGGTCTAACAGTTTTTAATTCTTATAAAATACCTCACGATCTTTTTTGAACTGAAATAAAGCATTTGTTGCACTGGTAATTAAAATATTTATTTGTCAAATAAGGACGATAACTTCATTTTATAGTACGAGCGTTTAGGAGGACCTCACAAAGTGTTATAACAATGTGGCTCTTTAATGTGCCCAACTACTTGAAATCAAGTCACATACTCATTTTTGTGTACATTTCCTTGAACATTTCAAGATGACTGCTGGGCATCATTTTTAAGACTAAAATTAAATATAGGAAGGGTGTTTGAGTGGCACATCGTTTAAAAGAACTTTTCCACCTTAAGTTATCCCCATAATATCGTGACACTAAAATAATATATAATCCAATTCAAAATGGTGGCCACTTGTAACTGTGGCAGAATCTAAACATTTGGAGTGATCCTTAATTGAATTTTTTTTAGCGTCGGGGTTAAGTACTCTACTTTTCTATTTCTGGGGTGTTCTAATAACCTGTAATTAGCAGACTTAGACCAAACATTATTAAAAACAACGAGGAATAAAATACTTGAGTCCTTAATAATTTTTATTATCAATAACCAGAATAATAAACCGTCCAACACTCAAAGTGAGGTACTCGCTTCTCATGACTTAGTTAATTTTACTCCAATTTTTAAGAGTTTTGTTTTTTAACATATAATGGAAGCTTTAACGACTTTGGTCAATTGAGAAATCATGGTTCTTGGGATTAGAACGTGTCAAATTAAAATTACTATCCGACGTTTTGTCTCCGATTGCAGGGTTTTTTATTTCACCAGAACAGTGAATAAGCTCGGAGAAATTTAGGCGGGCTTTTGTACCCGACTTGTGTTCTCGGAACCGTGATCTGTGAACTGTGTTAAGATCTGTTTCTACGTGTAACATAGACCATAACCCTCTACCGTTTAAGTGTCTAAGTTTTTTGCGTGTTTAAGAATTTCAATAGATTCTTTAATTTTTTGTTTAAAAAATCCTGGAACCGACGCTAGAACCTTGGTTTCTTTTACATTTATAATATGGCCAATGGTATATCGGTGTTCAGCTATAGCAGATTGAACAATTTGTTTCTTTTTAATGTTACTTAAGTCTAGTGGGTATTAAGCGTCCTGTTTCTCCCACATACACTTCTCCACAGGAGCAAAAAATTGTATATACTACTTCTGTTTGGAAAGGTACAACATCTTTCGAGGATCGCAAGCATTGCCAAATTTTCTTATGTGTATTGAGAAAAGTACGTATATTAGACCGCCGAAGCAATCGTCCTATTTTCTCTGTAGTGCAATGTATGTAGGGAAGAACAACACTAACTAACGGTGGATCCTTATCATTTTCCTTTCACGGAGTTTGCTATATCTTTTAATTGAACCGGTAATATCCTCAGTGCAATAGACATTCTATCTCAGTCAGTATCTTTAGTCAGTTTCGATGTTTCCGATATTAAAGAATCTAGATCAGAAATCAGAATAGCTCGACATATTAGAGATTTTATAATTAAGTATCTATAAGTATCATCTACATATCTGAACCAGTATTTCGATAAAGATATTCGCTACCACAGGTGATAAAGGAGATTCCATGGCGGCCTTCCAGATTTGTTCATAGAAAGTTCCTTGAAAAATAAAAAAGGTAGATGTTAAACAAGCTTCCACTAGTCTATTAAGTTATTATGAACACTGTTCTGAACTGTTATGTTCCAATATGTCTAATATAATGGAAGTTGAGTCCTTAACAGGAATAATCTTATAAAAAACTCTTTCCAAGGCAATCCAGTTATATCCCAAAGGTATTTTCTATCTATCTATCTATCTATCTATCTATCTATATATATATATATATATATATATATATATATATATATATATATATATATATATATATTAGATGATATATTGGCCTCATGAAAAGAAAAACCTCCTCGTATTTCTGGCCCCCTTAATTAACAATATCATAATAATAAATTCACAATGGAAATTGAATTTAATGAAATGATTCTCTTTCTTCGAAAGAATAAAGACATCACGATCCTTCCAGTAGAAAAAGGAAACGCAACCGTAGTTATGAATACTCCAGACTACAAACAAAAAATGCAGGATATCTTAGAAAATAATTGTTATAAGCCTAACCCAAGAGACCCGAGTGCATACCTAGAGAAAACAACTAAAAATAAAATAAAAAGTTGACCAATAAACTCCTAAATACAACAAAAAATCAAACCACGGGAAAAGTCCTAAAACTCTATGGTTTACCAAAAATACACAAACCAGGGGCGCCCATCAGGCCTATGTTAGTACTACTAATTCGCCGCTACAAAAACTGGAAAAATATCTTGCTGAAATTATGCAATCAGCTGTCGAAAAAGCTGCTTCATATGTAAAAAAAGTACGAGCATTTCACTCGAATTATACGAGACATCGTTCTCGAAAAAGACGATATCATAGCAAGCAAGCACATATAATACAACTCTCGGAGCATTGCCTGAAAAATACTTATTTTTCATTTAACGGGCAAATGTATAAACAATCAGATGGTGCTCAATAGGATCCTCGCTATCACCAGTAGTTGCAAACTTATTTATGATATACTTCGAGAAAGAAGCTTCCGAGAAAGCAAATTTGAAGCCCAAGTTACGGATTCGTTAAGTGGATGACATATTTATTATATGGCAACATGGTCATACAGAGCTTGAAAACTTAAATTCAATACATCCCAGAATAAAATTTACCCTAGAGTTAAAGGAAAACAGCAAACTTTCATTTTTAAATGATCTGATCACAAAACTTCATAAAGGACTTGTGTACAGAAAACCAACACATACCGACAGATATTTAAATGCAAGATCAGATCATAGCCCAGCACAAATTCAAGCACTCTAATATCTATTTCCTGCTCTAACTGAAACACAGACGAGTAAAATAACTTAAGGTAATATCTAGTGCTTTAAAGAAAAATGGCTACACAAATCGCACCATAGAGAAAGCTATTAATGCACAGGTTTCCCGAACAACGAACAATAAAAAATATGAACCGGGAAAGCAACGAGTAGTCTTACCATATGTAAAAGGCACAACAGACAGAATCGGAAGTTTTTCTAGGAAACATAACATACAAACAATACACAAGCCACAAACAACTATAGGTAAACTACTCGGCAACCCAAAAGATAAAATCAAACTGGAAAACCACGGAGTGTACAGTATTCCGTGCCACGACTGTGAAAAGTTGTACGTAGGACAAACTAACAGGCGCAACACAGCAAGAGTGGAAGAGCATAAACTCAGCATCAGAAATAAACAAATATATATATATATATATATATATATATATATATATATCCGAGAAGCCATAGAAATTGAAAAACAAGGTGATTTGAATAAAAGGGACGAATCATTAAAACTACCAACAGTATGGAAGACAATAATCGAAAATTCTAAAATCGCAAAAACTCAAGCGCAATTAGCACAACAACAACAGCACCATCCGGAAAACATAAATAACGACCAACGCCTGCGCAGATATAACCTTCGGCCCGAGTGGGGGTATAAAAGGAAGCGTCGCAGTCACCAATACTTCAGTCTCTATTCGGACGCGAGGAAGAAAGCTTCGAAAATGCCAAATGTGATTTTGGCGAAACATCAGCAAAACTGTTCTTTTCAGAACGACAGTAGTGAACGGATGTATACCCGGAATCCCGGAATGAAAACACATTGTATTTTTCCATCCGTGAGGGAGTAAAAAAAAAAATATATATATATATATATATATATTTATATAGATATATATATATATATATATATATATATATATATATATATATATATATATATATATATATATATATATATATATATATATATATATATCCCAACTGTATAAGAAAAACTTGTTTAGATATTTACCAAGAAATTATTTCGACAAATTATAAATAACGAAGCGCAATATTTGATCATGTATGTGAATGTACTTTTGTTAACATTTTAGGTCGCTAACGCAAAAAAATTTACAGAATTATAAAGATTAATTTATCAAATATTTTATATACATATTAATTCTATGGCACACATCCACACACTCGTCATGGTTGGCATAAAATACATTTTTATAAATGTTAAGACGTTATTTGACTCCACAATAACTTATGAGCAATAAAGTTTTAATAAAATGTGTCGTTAAGTTATTCATAACAACGCAATACTACTTACCTTAATGACACATAAAATTACTACTTAACTCATTACCCCAATTCCTGTACCCAGATTAGCTCACTATTTACTAGCTGTTTTCGGTTACCTTTAATAACAAAACCAGATATAACAAAGAGCAGTTTTATCCGCTTATTAAAACGAATTACATGCACGTACCTACTAACAGAAACGGAAAAATCATAAATTTGTCTATAACAATTATTACTAAAAATCATAACAGCTATATGCGAAACCATTTAAATTATTGCTTTTTTATATAGGTGAGACCGGGTAACAACGAGACACTTTTCTTGAAAAATGTTTTTAAAAATTAATTTAACGAAAAACCCCCATTTATTTAAATCTGGTGTTAACACACATAAAATATAAATCTAGAAAACATGATTTAATTTCGAATTTTATTACGCAGAACTAACAAATTGAACCTTTTTTTACATTCCATGTGGAACATTGAGACGGACATATATTTTTAACTGTATTAAATGAAATTGAACAAAAATCCACTAAACTACTGAAAATAATATATTGTGACTAACAGACATATATTTTTTATATACTGAAAAAATATATATTGTCATTAACGATTAAAAAGTTACATAGTTTAAACAAAAATTATCGTATGTTGTACTGTGTCAGATCAATTTCAAAACAAACTGCAGATTTTTGTCGTTTTGTTACGCCAACTGGTATGGGTTTTGATAATACCATTACGATTTGATCGATGTTAACCACGCAGATGTCAATTTTCTGGGCTGTGACGAACCAGCTTGATTTTTTGCTCAATCGTAAAAAAATATCTCTAGTTCATTTTCGTCAGTCTGTTCGGTGAGAATTTCACCAACATAAAAATCGCCTTTAATAAATTGAACTACCACATAAACTTCTTTTTCAGGATCCTTGTTAATATGAACATCTAAGTCCATCGAAATCTCTTCGTCTACTGATTCGTTTTCGGATTTATATGTATAATCTTTTTTTAGAATCATAGGCTTCAAAAACGGCTCTCTTCACCCTTTTAATAGCTTTTATAGATCGCTTGATAATTTTAGATTCTTCCAGCAGCTTCATTTCCGAAGTTTCAGAGGGTATGTAGCTTCTACCTTTTTTCCTACCTTTTCGGTTTGTCTTACGTTCGCCAGCTTTAAGAAAACCTCTGAATTCTTTCGATGAAACAAAATTTTTCACTTGTAGGTTTTGATTTGATTCCTGTTCCTGTGCAAAAAGTCAATTTCTGTGAAAACAAATCTGTCATATGGACAAATTCCTGTTTTTTTTAATGCTGCCTGAATGTTTTCTGGCATCATCGCTTTTTCGTGCGCGATTCCCAAGCATTCTGCTACATTATAGATAGAAATGTTTTCCCGAGGTTCCTGGTCATCCAAGAATCATGGGCAGCACGATAATAAGTTTGAAATGGGCCAAATACTCCCACATCAGGTGGCTGTAATTTATTGCTTGAGTGGGGCGTTAACGTTAACAATTCAACACCAGCGCTCTTAGCTAGCTTGATTACTTCCAGGGATAGATGAGTCTCATGATTGTCGAAGATTAACAAGGAAGGATTATCTGGAAAGCTACTAGTGTGCTGAATAAAATGTTTCATGACGTCGACGAAGAGAGGTTGAGACAATCCTAAAGTTCCAGGTGTAGACCCGAGAAGCATGTGGTCTTTGAAATGCACCCGAGGAAAGATCATTATGGGTGGTATAGAATTACCAAATGCACTTATAAATGCACATGTGGTAACTAAAGTGCCCTTTTCAACACTTGTTACACGACAAACTTGTTTACTGCCTCGTTCTGCGATAATACGCGATTCCCTTGGAACAATTTTGGTGGCATTTTCATCAACGTTAAAAATTCTGCTGCCATTAGCCAATGTTGGATGTTTTTCAAAAAGTTTACTAAATCGTTAAAAAAATTGAAACGTTGTGCTCATTGAATGAAGCGGCACGCGATAAACTACAGCCTTCTGCTAATCTCAGTGACAAATTCTGATGCCCGTGCATGAAACATGCCAACCACTCAGATCCAGCCATTCCCAAGTCTTTCCATTTATCAGGAAATTTTATTTAATTTACAACTGCCATTTCGTAAGCCGGCTTCCTAAATTCTACTCAAGATAAGCCATAGAACATTTTTGAACACGTCAATATATATTCTCCCAAACTATCTCCTTGGTCTGTAGTAAAAATTTTATTGTCACTGCAGTTCGGAGTACCTTTTTATATCCTTTGTAGGTGCAAAGAGTAAACAGGTCACTTTTTACTAACAAATAACACAAAAATAATGATTCTTTTAAGTAGAACTTTATAGAAATACTTCGCACTTAACGTTCTCATTTAGTTCTGTTGTATGTAGAAGAGACACTCCTACAACAATACATGGAAATATTTTGGCAGTCTGTCATGAGATGTCGCCCTCCTTCCTTTAATTATATCGCAGCAATTTGAATTGCCTCATTGTTCCCCGTGTCTCCTTGTTACCCGGTCCCCCCTACTACATTTTTAATAATAGGTACATACATTATTTCTTTTGGTAACTCTGGAAGAGGCAAAATAAAATCGACCACCCTATAAACTCAAACTTTAAATCCCTTGATTTCTAGGTTATTATTTTTAAAACCCGTTGATGAAAGAATCGTCTTAAAAATCACCACATAATCTAAAATAGAAGAAGAGGTAAATTTAGGCTAAATGCACACCCTTATAAAAGTGCTTATTATGGAGGATAGTTGAAAAGATTTAAAAAGGTCAGACGTCATCTTGTAACTCATGCTTAAACTACTCCCATCACCATTTAAATCTCCACATAATATTATAAAGATAAAATTAGATGCCTGGGTAACTATTTCATTCAAAGTATTAATAAATTGTATAAAATCCCCGTTGGAAAGTCTATATAAATTAGTGATGCCAGTTCCATTGTCCAGTTTAATAGATGAGCATTCTAGAATTGTTTTGACAGAAAGATTACTTATTAATAAAAAATTAACTGCCCTAGAACCTAAGTACTTTTTTAAGTATATGTCTATAGTTATTAATATAAATTTCATCCAATTTATCCTTAGTCGGCCAGTGCTCATTTAAACATAAAGGCCGATATTCACTAAAAAGGTTTAAATTTAGACCATGGCTAACTTGACAGTTATAGGTTTAAGATGACATTTTCAACGATTGAACAAATATTTTTTCTAAATGTCACAATTACAAAATGACAGTGACATAAGCGAAACATAACTGGCGAACTAAGAGTTTTAAGAACCATGGCAACTCGACCTGGACTAACTCTTAAACCTTGTTAGTGAATACGGGGGAAAATGTCCAACAAATTAACTTTATTTGGTAAACACTGTATATTTATGTAAAATATTTTAAAACCAAAAAAATTTTCCTTGTCAATTCTTTATTGTTCTAAAGATACATGAAAATTTTCCTCTAGATTTCCTCCAGCCCCCAATCCCAGTTCCTCAAATACAGTTTTATTTACATTTGAATAGCACCCAACATCTACTAAATCAATAAAAATAAGATTCTTTTGCTTAACAATAATATCACAGACTTTTAAACTTAATTTTAGTTTGCTTATCGAACCTTTATTTCTAAAGTTATGGTCTATAAAATTTATTCTACCAGGAAGATAGGAATTAAATTTTGCACAGAACTTACAGTTCATCATTAAAGACGGATATTTGCTTATTACTTAATTGGTTTACAGAAACACCTACAAAAGTAATATTAGTATCTGGACATTTCCTCAAAGGATTCCAAATATTTTTAAATATAGGTAATTTCAAATTCTTTGAAAATTGTTACGCCCTGTTACTATTATACCTAATATTGTCTTTCAATGTATAGTTTCTGGCCAATTCATCTACGTTCTTAATTACTTGAAACATGTTTTATCATAGTCACCGACGAGCACCCTCTTCGTATCTCCTTTAGAGTCGATTTTTGGTAGTTTCAGTGTAGACGGCGCACGGCGCCGTCGGTTCTATACAAGGCACAAACACAGCACATTGCGGTGAAATGCTTATCGTACTCGCAGTTTTTTCAGACACTTGTACCTTTTTAAGGAATCTTTTAGTTCTAGAAGTTTCACCTGTGAACTTTTAATTGCTAACTCATTCGTACAAATAATTTCATTTTGCTGATTGAGTTGAAGCCTTGTTTATGTTCCTTTCTTGGAAATAATAAATTCGATAATGGAGTATTTAGATGCAAATGTACTAATTGATAAGCTGTTCAGGTCTACAACAATAGTATAGTTTTTTCTTTTCTTGAATACGCAGGACGTACAACACTTTTTCTTAATTTTCTAGACAAATACACTACATGGTTTTTGTAGTGGATAACGATTATTCTTGATAACGTTGTACAGTCTCTTTTTCACTTGGGATACAAGGTCTTGTTTCTGAAGTATTGGAGGTTGATGGTGCGTTTATCGCACCCCAAATTTTGATTGGAAATTGCGTTTTTATAATCCAGGATTTTCTAAGTGCAAATAGCTGGCTATTACTTTCGGAAGGGACATTTCCAAATTTGTTGATACCTATCGTTTGCTTTGTGCATTTCCGTTGCTGATAGTTTAGGAAAACTTGTACATCAGTTGGTCTCAGATTAGCATATTTTTGAAACATCTCATGGAATTCGCCCGTTGTCGTGAATATTCTTGGTTGTTTTGTTTTTGTTTTGGGTAATGTAATAAGAGTTGCAGATTCTAGGTTTTCTATATTTTCTATTTTAAAATGTTTTCGAAAAAGTCCCGAAATACCAACAATTAAAGCCATTTTATTAAATAAATATTGACTGTTGGCAGCTACACAAAGAAATTTATTAATTGGTTCGGTGGTCAAAGTTTTTGATTTCTTTTTTGGTATATAGCCATCAGACTTACGTCTTAAAAGTGCCTTTAATTCAAAATATCTGGTGATATCTACATTATAGTAAACATTGAGGGTACATCTCAGCATAAAATATTGCGTCCTTAAGTTGTTTGGTTTAATTTTTTCGGATAACTCGCCTGCATGAGCGTTTATACATTTTTAGAAAATGAAGAATAAATCTTCTTGTCTTCTTTCCATTTCATAAAATTCTTATAACATATCTGGTTCTTGCTCGGTATTTTTTGGATAACAATTCTAACGACAAATTTTTAGCTGCTTGAACCACCAGCGGCAGTGTACAAACTATATGGAATTTTCTCCACTACTAACGTTATCTATTGCATTCATATTTAATTTTTGCTGCTTTTTCTCACACTATTACAGACCTCAAGTTCATAAACCACTACAAAATGGAATTCATTTAAAGTCTGACATACCGCCATATTTAAATTAAGTAACGCGTCAGCCGATATCGCGTAATCTGCTGCTTTGTTTTACCTGACTAGGGGTTCGCGAGCGAGACCGAGACTGAATCGGTGTCGGTCTCGGTCTCGGAAAAAGTTTACGGTCTCGGTCTCGATGCTTCAAGACTGAGACCGAGACCTACTTAGTCTCGGTATCGGTCTCGGAAGTCTCGGTGGTCTCGAAAACAAAATTTTAAAAATAATAATTGTTCGCTGAGATGTTATTTAGACAAAAGTACAGGTATATTAAACACAAAATAAGGACACTCTGTATAATGCTGCCGGGGGACAGACGTTATAATTCAATAGGTAGAAAACGATCGATGGCCACATAAAACACCCTTAGGTATTCTGTAAACTTTGCTATTTTGAACCTAAGTTTTATTACTTTGAGCGTATTTACTTTCTTAACCAGGACCGTTCTTAGGGGTCTGCACGTTGTGCTTGCACAAAGGCGGCTATGGTTCATAATACTACTTGTGAATCAACTATTTTTGTTCTTTAGTAAATTAACTATATATTTTAAAAGTGGAGTAGATTTTAAAAGTAAATTTATTTATTAAACAAATATCTACTTGTTCAATTTTTCGCCTGAAAGATCAATCTATAGCCTTTTTTTGAGAAAATGTACAGGGACAAATATTATATTGTGCTTGCTGAATCACCAATAATATCAAGTTCCTCAAGCGATGATAACTATGACATCGATTATATATCACTATTTGAAAGAAAAAGTGATTCCGAAAATTGAAGAAAAGAAATAATACAATATTTGTAATTAAAGCGCGCTCCAAAGAGATTTTAGAATGGTGGAAAGCACACGATAAACAATTTCCAAATTTAGCCAAAATGGCAAAAGATCTTTTGTCTATACAGGCGACCTCTGTAGCAGTAGAGCGTTTATTTTCACAAGCAGGGTTAATTAATACAAAACTAAGAAGCATATTAAATGAAACTTCAAACAAATGCTTATTATGTATTCATTCATTGTATAAAAGTAACTTGAAAAATGAAATTATAAAATATTAGATTAAATTTTCTGTAATATTTTTAGGTTTATATATAATAAACTAATAATAGAAAAATAAAATCTAAAAATATGCTTATAATGAAATATTAGAAATTATATTAGAAATTTAAATTTTTACTTTGTTATTAGAACAGTTCGTTATTTTTTAAGCGTAATAGTTGAATTAGCTTTATTGATAATCTATTTAAAATCCTACGCCAAATTCTACTTTGTGTTTTGTTTGTTCAATATCTTATTATACACATAGAGTTAAAAATTTTATATCGTCCATTATTTTCAAATACAGACAAAATCAATACAAAAATATTGTTCTATAAAACAACTTAGCAAGCCATCGAAGCAATTAAAGAAGAAAATGTTAAGAAAAATTTTCACGGATTTTTTTTAACAATTTTTTGTTTATTTTAAGTCGGAAAACTTTTAAACAAAAATCACCACATTCACTTCGTCTGTTGGAGACTTTACCGTATCTATTCTATATAAGAATATGATACTGCGATGTTTTTTTTTTGTTACAGTCTATTAGTTATTATATATTGCACCAAAAAACTAAAAATTTTTGGATTTTAGTTACTTTCAATAATTAAACATAAAAACCGATTATAAATTTTTGGAGATCACAATATCAAAATCCTATATAGTATAGTTGTGATAAAGTGTCTATTTTTGAGAACAGGGTAGCAATTTACGGTTTTCGACATGTGAAGTGGAATTTCGCTACTAGAATTTCTAAATTTGGGAAATTCTCTATAAATATAATAATAATAAAATAGTTATTTATATCCTTTTTTTAAATAACTATTTCACTAGTATCATTGTTATAGGAACATATACAATGCTAGTATAATATAATTGATTATAGAAAAATTATTTTTGCATCAATTAATTTGCCCCCAAACATATTTTTTGAATTATTTTGGCAAAACAAATAATTTACGATTAGTTATTTTACTACTTCACTTTGAGATCGAGACCGAGAGTCTCGATAGGTAAGTCTCGGGATCGGTGTCGGTCTCGAACACAAAGTCTCGGTCTTGAAATACTTTTAATAGTCTCGGCCTCGAGACCGAGACTGAGACTAGTCTCGTGGTCTCGCGAATATATACCTGACCCAGTCTACTGCGTAAATTTTAACGTTCGACCCGTCGCACGTTGGAGCCGATTCCAGCGAAATTAAATTGTTAAGAAAATACTCTTAATTATATAAAACACATGGTATATTAAAATATATACTAAAAAACAAAACTAAATTCAAAAAATCCAATATAAAAAATTTCATCCAAACTTATTCTATTCTCGATAGACTCTAACACAGAAGCCGCATTACCCCTCTGAATAGCGAGGCTGATCCTTTGGGCAATGAAGATTTATGCTTCCGTGTACGATATTTTTGTGCTTTTTTATTAAGAAACTTTTTGCCTCCTTACCCCAGAGCCCAACGTTTCAACTGTGAAAGGTACAAATTCAAAACTGTCTTTTAGCTTGTCATATTTATGATGTTTCTGAATTTTCCGCTAGGTGCCGCATCACCTGCTCTTTCAGATTTTTATTTCAAATACGAATCAGCAATGTCTGCACGTAGCGTCCCATAATAATGCCTTACTTGCTTTCCAGGGAATCACTGTCATACCAATCACTAGCTTTCCATCGCTTCGACAAACTCCAGCGGGTTCTAAAACTGCGGGAAATTCCGCACTTATCAGAGACCTCTTGATTATGTCCTTGATCAGCCTATGTCTGGACATACGTCCCGCACTTTTTTTGCAGCTTAGCCCATGTAGGCCAGAGATATCTACGGTTTCGCCACAAGTGCAGATATGTTGTTCACACACATGCAAACCAACTCTTAAAGCAACGGAAATACGAAAAGGTGGAACATCCAAAAGATTCTCCAAAGATGCAGAAGAAGAGAAGAACCATTACTTTTAGGCATTTCAAGAACAAGAGGAAGTGCCTTTTTTTGATATCTTGACTATTCGATATAAGATTACTGAGGAGAACCTGATAAAACTTCAAATTTAAATTTTTCTGTCTACGTGGTAGTTCATCTGATATCTTTTCTAAATTGCAAAGTGAAAGTCAAGATTTTAAAGCAAAATTTGAGCCAAAGTGGCAACAATTTAAAATATTCTTTGGTAAAATCATTTCAAGCCAATTTGTACATCGTTAACCGAACTTAAAAATGCGGAAAAACAAAGCGTGGATGAATTTCGAATACCGAGACCACCAAGTTTAACACAAATTTTACTTTGTTTAAAAGAATTATTGTCAAAATTTTTTTAAACTCATTCATAGTCGGAAAGAGAGGTTGGTACATTCCAATAAGGAGCAAATCTTAATAAGAAAGTTATACAGAAGTTAGAGACTGGAATTTTGGGCATACGCGAGTCTGGACTGAACTGATCAAATCAGACCCTCTCCTAGCCAGGAGAGATGCCATTATTCCGGTCTCAATTGCCTCTAAAAGGTTTTGTGTAATTGTTCCTGAGAGAGAACCATGGAGGGATTCCTCCCCGTCCTTTCTCAAACCGTAGGGCCTTGTCTAGTTTACAAACGGCTCTCTAATAAAGGAGAGATCTGGGGCGGGAATCTATGGAGAGAGAAACCCAGGGCAAGAATTAGTCTAGCTCTTGGACGGTATGCGACTGTATATCAGGTTGAGATTACAGCAATCTTAGACTGCAAACAGGAAAACCTTCCCAGATGATATCAAGACAAGCATACTAACACTTGAATGCAGGAGAGCCCTAGAGAGGCTGTGTGAGTCCAATAGGGTTAGCCTCATTTGGGTTCCTGGCCATCAGGGAAATGGGGGTAATGAGGGGGTGGATCAGCTGGCTCGGGAAAGAGCAGCACTGCTTTCACTGAGCCGGAACCTACTCTTGGAATTGATTCTTCAGCTGTCCAGGCTAGTATTAAGAATCGCACCGACGAGGAACTCCGTGCTGAATGGCACGAGCTAGCAGGGCTCAGACAGTGTAAGGTCTTCATATCAGGACCTTATAGTTGTCCTGACTCTAATAGACTTCTAAATCTAAACAGAGGCTAACTTAGAACCATTACCGGAGTCCTAACTGGACACTTGCTGGTAAAATATTACCTGCATAAGATTGGACTCGACAACGATCCATACTGCATGTTTTGTGCTGAGGTAGATGAAACTACCGAGCATCTAGTCTGTCGACGTAACGCTTTAGTCAACACCAGACTGCTTTGCTTGGATGACACCTATGTGGAACCCGAGCTAGTGGGATGTGCACGACCTGAAAGGGTCCTTTCCTTTCTAAAAAGGAGTGAGCTCTTGGCCTGACACTCCTACTTGGGGGAATAGCACAATGTGCCCTAGTGAGCCTAAGTGCTGCCCTTATCGGGCTCCCCATCTATGTCTATGTCTATATCTGTTGCAAATGAGTGTTTAAGTAAATAAAATCCGATGTGACTATTAAGATATATTTTCAGAAAATCGATTTAAAATAACATTTTCTTGTTTAAAACCTCGTTCATTTTATCGTTTGAGAAAGAGAATCCTACTAAACTGAACTGATCAAATGGCATCTGTAAAAGATCCGGTGCTACTTCTCTGAATTTAGAATATATCACTCAAGCATCCGTTTTATCAGAAATAACTAAAATTTCGCATTTTTGTAATTTATATTAATCCAATATCCAAACTTAAATAAATTCATTGGCCAAAACTGTAGAAATATTTACAGGAATTGTTTCATCGTCTGAATACTATAAATTAATTTCAGAGTGAATAGCGTTTACTATCGGATGAATTGCTAAACAAAATAATGGAGACCCACGAGGATCCCCTTGTTGCAAACTTCTTTGTGACAAGAATCACCAAAAGATAGAAGTGAATGTTCTTTATAACACTGAAAAATAAAATTTAAAGAACTTGGAAAATATTCTTTAGTTCTAGAAATAATTATACTTACAATATTAAAATAGTCGATTTTTAGAATTACTCTATCAGAATTATGAGGATATTTAAGGTAAGGACGAATTACATGCGTAATTGCTTCTGCCCCATATTTGGTGCCAAAACCCAATTGTTTTGGGCGAGATGTTTTACATAAAAAATTGTAAATGCGGGAACAGATTATTTTAGCAACCAAACGGCAAAGACAAAAACAGCGATTTGATGAATTCCACCATTTTTTGTGTTAAAAGCGCATACGTTAGCTCCGTAAAAAATGAGACATATTTGTTTTGGCAATTAAATACACTTAGGTAAACGGTACCAAAGAAGAAAGTAAATTTGAAGAGAAGTTACCAAGTTCCTCCCTGACTAAATCTTTGAGATGTTGTGGCCTTAGTGAGTCAAGGCCTCCCGATGAACCAGGTTTAAATGAAAGAATTGCTTTCTTAACTTCACAAATAGAAACGTCAAAATCACAATTAGACATTTCTGGAAAACTTGTTTTCTTCTTGACGGGGGTCTTTTGTCAACATTCTTACTGTCCCCTTTACATCTCCTTCAAAAAGTTTGTTTTCAATGTTCTTCGAAAAGTAAGGCGTATTTGTACTTTTTTTTTCAATGTTTGGTTTTCTTTCAGGGTTGGTTTTCATATAATGAAAATAAAGATATCAATGGTAATAATTTGTTTTTTCTACAAAAAATAATGTTGCTTTTAACAGCAGATGTTAAAACAGAAGACTTGGACTTGGATTTAGTTGGGATCTCCAAAACAGCATACGGGAATAAAAAAAAGGGTAATCCAGGACGAAACCTCATAGTTGTTGACGTATTTATTTATTAAAAAAGTTAATTCTTTTGCTATACAAGGCCTACTCCCTTGGAAATCCTCTTCAAAATTGGAACTGAGGGCCATAAAAATGAAAAGTACTTTAAAAGACAGTTATTATCAAAGTCGAATTCCTGTTCGGTATGCTTCGTTGATGTGTGAAGATTAAGACCATATTTACTTTAAAACTTTTTTCGGAAAAAAGAACATTCCAAATCCACAGGTTTTTAAAAACTTTTCGGCATCAAAAGATGTTTCACCCGAGCTTGTAGGATTCAGTAGGCTATTTACATTATTTCTAAAGACCTGGTGAATTTTTACAATATGAATTTTAAAAGAATTTGAATTTTTGAAGGCCTTATTATATAACCTACAAAACGTATTTTTCATACTCTCAATGTCTTTTGAATTTATCAGTAAGTCAAAATTTCCATTATTTGCATTACCAATAAAAAGTAATTGTATTGAGTGCTTCTGATTTTCATAGGATAGCTTCATATGTGGATGGAAAAAACTAAAATTACCCAAAATATACATTAAAATTTATTGTAAACATATCTGATAATGCAAGGCATTCAATAGATGTTCCAAAAATTCAATTTTTGCCCATTTTTACATAATACTCGTCTTTGCCTAGATTTGGTTCCAGAACAAAATCCTTTAGCTTATCCCATTCTTTATGTATATACTTTAGAGTTTCCTCTCTTAGAATTTTGAAATTGTTTTGTGTATTATATAAGTATATAAGTAACTACTTAACAGACAAATGCCATCTTCTATAATATCGATTTTTTGAAAGTTGACCTCTAACAACATTTTCAGGGTGACTTTCGAAATCTATCAAAAACACTTCCATATAAATAAACAATTCACTTCTAATATCCTGCAGCTACAGCTTATTCTTCTTTTCTTTACCAAATATAAATTTTAAATTTCAATTGAATACACTTTATGTAAATGATTTCTTCCCACTTTCTTCTAAAAATGTGTAAATTCTTGTCAATGTAAAAAATAGGTGTGTAAGGTAATTTTAACCCCAATAATCATAGTAAGATTAATTATTATAACAAAAGTTATTTCTGCGAGCATTAATACAATATTTTTTATTACAGAGTAACAAAATAAGGTATTTTTAAAATGTTGTTACTAACAAACAAAGCCTAATTTACGATATTGTACAATGCTGTGCGTTGTTTTTTTAACAGACACGTGTGTTGTCTTTCTAACACACATGTGTTATTATTTGTTTTCGCGCCTACTTTGTCCGGCTGAAGTTGTGGGAAAAGGAGTTTTTCAGGCAGATTTTTTGAACACTATATTAGGCCATCAGTTTGTTTTGCAATCTTCGATTGATACCAAAATATTACCAGTTCATTCCAATGTACACTTCATTTTTGTGCAAAAGTTGAGGAAAACTGTATAATTAGTTTTTTAGTAATATTTTTTTAAGCATTTCACTAGCGACCATTTTATGCCGCCATAATGGATTTTTACCAAGAAAGTCAATGAGGTAAGTACGTGTTTAGCCAGGCCGCGCATTGACAGATTGGCAGACAGACCGACGAAATTGAAAAAAAATATTTTTGACATTTAGGGACACTAAAACGATATGTAAAACCTGGAAGGGTAAATTTTTTTACGTTACAAAAATTTTATTTCGCCATGATTTTGTCCCGCAATCTTAAATTCTTACCACAATTTTGCCAGTTCATCTCTGTATCACAATTAATTCATGTACAAAATTTGAATTCAATCCAATAAATAGTTTTTCAGGCTGAATTTTTAAATATTTTATTAGGACGCCATTTTGTTTCGACAACTTGGATTCGTACCAAAATTTTACCAGTTGATTTCTACATAATATTTGATTTTAATGCAAAATTTAAGGTAAATTGAATACATTTTTTTAGTCATATTTTTTTAACATTTCACTAGGCCGCCATTTTGTTATGCCATATTGGATTTTTACCAAAATGTCACTAGGCCATTCCTACTGACTTCTCAATTTTTGACCAAAATTTAAAGTCAATCGGGTGAGTAGTTTTTAGCTATGCCGCGAAAAGACAGCCATACAGACTGACAGACCGACGAAATCGAGATATATTTTTGGCTATCTAGGGACCTCGAAACGTAAAGATCTGAAAAAATCTCGGAGTGTGATTTTCCCACGATTTCAATATTTTCCTTTTACAAAGCAAGTAAAAAAGTAAATCAGATATCAAAATTTTGAGAAATTAGTTCTAATCCGATCTACTAAGTATATAGATACATATAAACTCAAAATAATTTCAGATTTCCAAATTCTCGCTCTTACAAAATCCGTTTAAAAAATACTCCTTTTGTTTTAACCCTTGTAACTTATATATACCAGACCAAAGCAACTACTAAAACTTAGAAACTGCAAAAATATTTACAAAACAAAAGCTACAAAATGTAATAAACCGTTCGTAAACAAACCATTTTGTTTAAAAGTTATAGTCATTTAAATTTCGCTTGTAATTTTATAGATTTAGAGAATCTTAATTACGATGTTTCAAATATTTCTTGCATTATTCGAATCACCTTTTTCCAAATTAACATTAAATTAAATCACAGAGGACAAATGTGCTTCTCGAAAACATTTTTAAAACTCAATAGAAATAATGTGAAAATTAACGTTCTAATAAATTTAAGAATAGCTGTGTATCGGGTTTAGGACAGAAATAAAAATCCCTTTTTTCTGAAAAAAGAGCCGAGGTTTCGACTATATATTTAGTCTTCTTCAGGGCTATTTTTAAATATGGGATTTATGTCAACACACAAAAGTATATACATGTCCATATGAAACCTAAGGAAGACGATAACATTATTTTGACAACAATAACAAGACAAACATTCAGTATGGACAGACAACAGCAAGAGAAAAAAGGTATTTTTATTTCTGTCCTAAACCCACTATACATCTATTCTTACTCAATAGAAATTTTAAACGAGAAAGAAGTAAAAGAAATTTCTTTAGGGTTCTCTAAAGTTCAAAAAACTTTGTACAATTATTTACTGGCCCTCCACACATAAATATTATAATTTCATGTCTTCTTATAAAATTCGATTATTCAAAACAAAATTCCCCAAAAAGTGTTGCCTAATAAAGTTAATGATATTGCCTTTTTTTGTTTATTTATCTAGGTTGGTAAAACCTATCCGTACTATTATCGAAACGAATTTTAAATTCAAATAGAACATTTAAATATCTGACGATAATTATCTAAAATGAACTAAATTACTCGATTTGTTTGTTAAATAGTGCGATTGCTTTCTGATTTAATATCAGTATCTAGCCGTGTTTGTTAAATTAAACACTCTTTAGTATTCATTGATAGGTTCTTTGAGAATGGTATGTCAAAAGTAAAGTGACATTATTTACAAGCAAGTTTGAATTAGGTAATAAGGTAATCCACGTCATTTTTATTCATTAGGTAATTTTAACTTACTACTATAATGTACGCTACTAATTCATTATATATTCTCTCAACTTGTTTTGGTTACAGTGGTTTGCAATTTAGAATATAATTTTGCGTACAAAACGATAGAGCATAATATAAGTATGGTAAATTAAATTAAAAAGACAGTTTCTTCAACTTTACTAAATCGCTTTTTCGTTTTGATGTATAGAGTGACATTCATTGTGAAATATTTTTATTTTCGATATTTCAAAATTGATATTTCGAGAATTAAATCAGTGCCGTATAATCGAATGCAAATTCCTACCACGCATCGTATAAAATACTTTTTTCGAATTAGTAGAAATAACCAACTTTAATAAAATATTGTTAAAAATGTTTTACCAGTCGCAAATTTAAAATAAAAAGAAACATTTTATATACAGTGTGATTTTTAAGCTTTTTTTAACCAGGACATAGAATTCAAGAAAATAAGCTTGCCCTAAAATTCTTCGTTTCCGATATACAGGGTGTTAAAATTGTAAACAAAAAAACGGTTTTTCATCATAACTTTCATATCACTGTAGATATTTCTATGAAATTTGATACACTCTTTTCTGCTACCAAATGACATTTTTTTAAGTAAAAAATTTTTTAAAATTTCTGCTACTGTCGTCCAAACGGAATTTGGGAAGAATATTTTTGAATAAAACATAGTACACAACTGCTTTTTTTTTAATGAAAATTATTTTTAAAATAACCATTTACTTTGGAGCAAATTTGGTCTCTTAACCTTTTTTCGTACAAACTGTTTTCGCATAAAAAAATAAAAAAAAATGGACATCAGGAAATGTCATTTGAAAGTAGAAAACAGCGTACCAAATTTCATAGAAATATCTACAGTGGTATGAAAGTTATGATAAAAAAACATTTTTTTCTTACAATTTTAACATTCTATATATCGGAAAAAAAGCATTCAAGGACATAATTTTACTTGAAAAGCTATATATATATTTTTTTTTCATGAATACACACACAGATATTAATAATGCGATTTGATTCAAATCTGGGTGGTGATTGTATGTTAGAAAAATGAAGTATGAAGTCAATTTTTTATAGGTTGTTTATTTCTAACTGCGATAACAAAATTACAAATTACACTATTTTATATTCTGGTCTTTTCAACATAACTAATTTCTAACACAATACACTTTTCAACAATTCTTCTTCATCGTCCATTCACTTTTCGTAAAGTTTGGGGTTAATTTCCTGACATGCTTGCCTAATTCTAACGCAAAGTTGTTGCCTATTACGCGGCCGAGTAGCACACACTTTATTTTTCAAGTGCCCCCACGGAAAAAATCACAAGGGATAATATCCGGCGATCTGGGAGGCCATGGTTCTAAAGGACTATTTCTACGAATCCATTGGGAAAATTGCATTTAAAAAGTTTTGATTGGTCAGAGAATTATTTGCGGAGGCACCATCTAATTGAAAATATAAGTTTTGTCTCTGCGCTAAAGACAATTCCATGAGAAAATTATGAAAATCATTTTGTAAAAAATTGTAAAAAAAACTTTCTCCGTTCAGGTTATTCAGGAAAAAAGGTCAAACAATTCGTTCGTTGAATATGCCACACCACACGTTCACTTTTCGACTGTATTGGTTTTTACAATTAATTACCCAGTTGGGATTTTCGATTGTCCAAAACCTACAATTTTTGCTAGATACCACATCCTTTGTCATAAACGTTGCCTCGTCAGTAAACATAATATTCTTTAAGAAAAGTCTGTCGTTAAGATAGTTACCTTGCTACCATAAGTAAAATTCAAACCGCCGTTCAAAATCACCATCTAATAGAGTATGTAGAAATTTTGGTTTAAATGTTCTAATTCTATTGCGTTTCAAACACCTCCATACTTTATTTTTGGTTAAATTCAGTATCCTGGCAACTGCCCTTATGCTACCTTTTGGGTTGTTTCTAAGTACTGCCAAGATACGTTCGTCGTTTGTATAGTGTCTTTGGATTCAAATTGTACTTTTTTGGTCTTGTCTTGAATGCCACTTCAGTCCTTGCGAACATCCTGTTAATTTTGGCAACGGTATCGTGAGAAATTGATGCTCGATCATGATGCCGTTGACTGAATTTTCGAGTAACCTTTCATACATACATATCTTTCATCATCACCAAATAAGCGGATAATTTCCACTTCTTCTCTATTTGTAAGAATTACTCTTCGATTTTGTGCCATTTTATTGATAATTATTGAGAGTTAAGTAACACTGCTTGACTATTGAGAGTTCGTACTAATTGCTAAATGGCAAACAAAAACTTTTGTTTCAAAGCACCCTGTGATTAATGTGCTCGAGAGTAACACAGGTCAGGATGCTTTTTGAATATTAAGAACCTTTTCAACGAAATTAATAATTTTCAGGTATATTCTGGTAATTGCAAAAGTGATTTGGACCTTTGACATTTTTTATTGGAAAGCGTAAATGTTGGAAATACCATACTTTAAAAAAAATAGTTGTTTTTGTACCTAGAAGCGTAGGACCAAAACAAATAAACTATATGAATAAGAAAAAAGTACTTTAGTGCCATGGATATCGGAAAATTATTAAATCAAAACTTTTTCTTAGAATTTGATGTAATGTAATCGTTAAACAATGCCTTACTTTGGTGCGGATTTTCAGCATTTTAATATTAAATTGCTACATATTTTAGAATTCTTTACCTACTGCTAATTTAAAAAAATAAGCTTTTCATGAGAATACATCCTAATATCTCAATTAATATTAGTGCGAATTCTTTCAAATTTGGATTGAAACATGAACATTTTTGTTTACCATTGGCGTGGGTTCTTGAAGGGTAAAAAGGGGTTGATTTTTCAGAAAAATGATATTAGGGCTTATTTTAGATGATTTCCTCTATCAGATTTAGAATCAGCATACCCAAAACCCCTTAATTCGTATTTCCAATTATTTTAAGTCTAATTATGCCTAATTCTAACTCAAAGTTACTCTTTATTACGAGGACGAGTAGCATACACTTTATTTTTCAAGTGCCCCCCCAGAAAAAAGTCACAAGGTGTAATATCCGATCTGGGAGGACATGGTTCTAAAGGACTGTTTCTACCTATCCACATCATTGGGAAAATTGCATTTAAAAAGCTCCGAACTGTCAGAGAATTATGTGCTGAGGCACCATCTAAATAAAAGTATAAGTTTTGTCTCAGCGCTAAAGGCAATTCCATGAGACAATCATGAAAATCATTTTGTTAAAAATGTAGAAAACTTCCTCCGTTCAAGTTATCCAGGAGAAAAGTAGGTAACAACAATTCGTTCGGTGCATAATGCTACCACACATCATTAAAATTTAGTAATGGTTTACTTTGGTGCCGATTTCCAACATTTGAATATTAAATGGCTATTTTAGAATTCTGTACTGGTGATAAGAAAGAAATAGGCGTATTATCATCATTATATGAAAAGTTATAAAAATAAATAAAAATTGTCTTAAATAAATAAATTAAAATTTTATTTTTTGTCATAATTGCCTCTTGAGACTCTACAAATATTAACTAATGATTTTTGGGAATGCTGATCTAAAGCTGATAGAAAAATTATCTAAAATAAACCCTAACATATTTTTCCCGAAAAATCAACTTTTTTACCCCTTCAACAACTCACGCCAATGGTAAATGCTATGCCAAATATTTCATTTTTCCAACATACACCTCATCATCATCCAAATTTAAAAGAATTCGCACTAATATTAACTGAGATATTAGGATGCATTCTCATGAAAATCAGCAGTAGGTAAAGAATTCTAAAATAGCAATTTAATATTAAAATGCTGAAAATCGGTACCAAAGTAAGCCATTATTTAACGATTACGTTACATCAAATTCTAACAAAAAGTTTTGACTTAATAATTTTCCGATATCCATGGCACTAAAGTATCGACAAAAATGCCCTTTCACACATCTTTATCAAAAGTTCTTGGCCGGAAAAGATATATGTAGAGTAGTAAAAATATATAATTTCTGCAGGTGCAAAACGGCCTACAAGAAGTATTGCTTTCGATTATGTCACACGATCATGATTTCTGGGCCTCTACCCTCATCAGGCAGGCTTGTACCCAGAGAAATCTGAAATAACATATTGCTCGAATGGTGGCGCTAAGTGTTTCACTTAGCATGTAGTACTGTTCTAGTATGATTGACGTTTCGTTTTCGATTTTGTTACATATATATATATATATATATATATATATATATATATATATATATATATATATATATATATATATATATATATATATATATATATATATATATATATATATATATATATATATATATATATATATATATATATATATATATATATATATATATATATATATATATATATATATATATATATATATATATATATATATATATATATATATATATATATATATATATATATATATATATATATATATATATATATATATATATATATATATATATATATATATATATATATATATATATATATATATATATATATATATATATATATATATATATATATATATATATATATATATATATATATATATATATATATATATATATATATATATATATATATATATATATATATATATATATATATATATATATATATATATATATATATATATATATATATATATATATATATATATATATATATATATATATATATATATATATATATATATATATATATATATATATATATATATATATATATATATATATATATATATATATATATATATATATATATATATATATATATATATATATATATATATATATATATATATATATATATATATATATATATATATATATATATATATATACATATATTATATATATATATATATATATATATATATATATATATATATATATATATATATATATATATATATATATATATATATATATATATATATATTATATATATAGTATGTTTTCATTCCACTTACACCATACTATCATTTAATACTCCCAACGAAAGCCAGGAGTCACAATGTAATTCAATGCCGGTCGTGGTATTAGCCAGCGGAGTAGTTGTTTTTGTGATTCAATTATATATAGTTTTG
This sequence comes from Kuschelorhynchus macadamiae, assembly GCA_030620095.1. Taxonomy (NCBI): domain Eukaryota; kingdom Metazoa; phylum Arthropoda; class Insecta; order Coleoptera; family Curculionidae; genus Kuschelorhynchus; species Kuschelorhynchus macadamiae. Next base: position 1,030,065 of record JAUTXW010005518.1, read on the forward strand.
AGTTAGTTTTTCTTGAACATCCGTGTATATATAGTTACTAGATTTTTCTTGGGTTATAAGTTCATAGCATTAAAACAATTCTCAAAAATTATTAGTCATCTATTCATTTTAAAATTTGACGTTTCGGCAGGTGGCTCCGTGCCTTTCTCAAAAATACTTTCTAAAATAATTTAAATTAGAGAACCTACACACTTTAGTAAAACAAGACAGACTTACCATGAAACGTAATTAAATTATCCAAAGGTGTTTAAAATCACAAAAGACACGACGCTGATCGCGTTATTTGGACAAACATTTTTAACACTAAACATATGAAGGACGACGAACAGTTATTGACTGAAGAGCAGATACGTGTGATAGGTAGGATGTTATGGTTTTTTTGTTTTTTGACATTTTTTAAGTTTTTACCGGGCGGTTCAGAAAGTAATTTTATTTTGTCTAAGATTATTATTTTTAAGTTTTTCAAATGTATGTGAGAAAATAATTAAATAATGTCAAAATAAATTTTGCTTACAAGGTTGATATCTTTTTTGTCGTTTACTGAGTTTTTATTTTTCTTAATTTCAATAGACTCGTAAACTTCCCGCTTGCGTTTGTTGTTTTCGGTTTTTAGAATTTTAGTTTCACTAAAACTAAATTTATGTTTTTTTTGGATTTCGTGTTTAGAAAGGGCAGTGGGATTCCTTTTATCATATTTATGAGAGTTAATTCTCGAACCTAAATATTGGCTGGTTTGTCCAATATAAACTCCAGCGCAATCTCCACACGGGATCTCATATATAACATTGCTTTTTTTCATTTTAGGTGTCTTGGTTTTTAGAGAAGTGAAATTTTGATTTAATAAATGGAAGCCTTTGTGTGCAACATTTATATTATATTTGTTAAATAGATGTTTAAGTTGCTCAGATAAACCTTTTATGTATGGTAGTGTTAAATAGTTATTAGTTTTGTTTGTGTTGGCTTTTGAGTTGTTCGTTTTATTGTAAAATTTATTAATTCTTTGTTTAAATACTTTATTTACTAATTGTTGGGGATATTTATTTTCGAAAAGAACTTGTTTGGCTTTATTAATTGAGTTTTCCCTAAACTCGACATCTGATAGCTGAATTGCCCTATCGGCTAATGCTATAATAACTGATTTTTTTTGAGAAAGTGGATGTTGGGAATTATAGTTGGTATACCTTGAGGACCAAGTCTTTTTTGTGTACCATTCTGTTCTGATGGTATCCTTTGTTTTATGTAAGGTGACATCTAAAAAGTTTATTTGATTTTGTTTTTCGACTTCGATGGTGAATTGCAATTTATCGTGATAGCTATTAAATTTATTTAGAGTTTGATCTGCATTATTTTGCGGAATCGCAGCAATGCAATCATCAACATAACGGTAAAAAAAGGGTAAATTAAAATTTAGCTGCGGTATTATGGTTTCTTCTAAATCCTCTAAAACTAATTGGGCAATTGCGCTTGAAATACTTGAACCCATGGCACAACCATCAAGTTGTTTAAAGATATCATCCTTGTAAAGGAAATATGTTGAGTTTAGAGTTAATTCTACGGCTTTTAGGAATTCGTTTAACGGCAAATCAGTATATTTTTTAATTTCATTCCACTTTTTTTCGATAATGTTAGTTGCAAGATTTATAGGAATATTTGTATAAAGAGATATAACGTCTAAAGAGATTAGTATGTGGTCATCTGGCAACTTAATATCTTTAATTTTGTTTTTAAAGTCAAATGAATCTTTAATATAGTAGTTGTTTTTATTTATAATATTTGATAGAATGTTTTTTAAAAATTTTGATAAAGAGTTTAAAGGGGACTGAATACATGATACTATAGGTCGTAAAGGTATACCCTCTTTATGGAGTTTTGGTAATCCGTAAATTTTTGGTGCAATTGCATTATTTATTTTTAGTTTTTTGGCAGTATCTGGGGAAATATATCCTTTTTTATCCCATTGGTCTATTAGTTCGTTGTTTTGTTTTTGTAACTGTTTGGTTGGGTCATTTTTTATTTGTAGGTAAGTTGTGTTGTCTTTAAGGAGGTTGTTCATTTTGGTATCATAATTATGCGTGTCCATAATAACTGTTTTATTTGATTTGTCTGGCTTCAATACGATTAAATTTGGGTTTTGTTTAAGAAACGTTTGAGTTTTTTTTATATTTTTAGTTAGAGTTTTATTTTTATTTTCAAAGATATTTTTATTTTTATAGTTTGTTAATATATTGCATGTTTTTGTTCTTATTTCATCCTTAGTGGTATTGCTTAATTTAGTAATAGAATTTTCAACGTTACATATGATATCATTTATTGGTATTTGATTGGAATTTTCTAACGGTGCTGCAAAGTTGGGGCCTAAGCTCAATATTTCGTTGGCGTAATCGGGAATTGTAGTATTTGTTAAGTTTTCAACCCAATTGTTGTTAATGGTGGGTTCGATATTGTTATTTACGAGTCTATTGATTTTTTTAATGTTTTTCTCCCTTATTTTTAAGAATAAGCCTTCGGTTTTTTTCTTTGTTATATCTTTAAACTTGGTTAAAATATTAGTGTTAATTAGTTCATTAAGTTTTTGTTCGTATTTTGATATTTCCTTTTCGATATTGTTTATATTTAGAGACGTGTCTGTAATCAATAAATTAAGTGTTTTTTTACGAAACTGCTCTATAATAGATGTTTTAAATTTACGTTCCATGTTTACATTATTAAAAGAGATGTGTTTAAGGTTAATATTTAAAAAGACAGGTGTGATATTGTCATTTTTACATCTTAATAAAAAAATTCTTCTATTTTTGAGTTACGTATTTTGTCTGGAGTTTAGAGTATAATTTCATGTGGGAAACAGCATCATTTCCATATGTGGCTCTAATATTTTGGTAGGAAAGCATATTTCACCCATGCTGATATATAGTTTTGAGTTAGTTTTTCTTGAACATCCGTGTATATATAGTTATTAGATTTTTCTTGGGTTATAAGTTCATAGCATTAAAACAATTCTCAAAAATTATTAGTCATATATTCATTTTAAAATTTGACGTTTCGGCATCCGTGCCTTTCTCAAAAATACTTTCTAAAATAATTTAAATTAGAGAACCTACACACTTTAGTAAAACAAGCCACCATGAAACGTAATTAAATTATTGTTTAAAATCACAAAAGACACGACGCTGAAATTGGACAAACATTTTTACATATGAAGGACGACGAACAGTTATTTGAAGAGCAGATAATAGGATGTTGTATATATTTGTTATTTTGACATATTTTTAAGTTTTTACCGGGCGGTTCAAATGTATGTGAGAAAATAATTAAATAATGTCAAAATAAATTTTTATATCTTTTTTGTCGTTTACTGAGTTTTTATTTTTCTTAATTTCAATAGATTTCCTACCAAAATATTTTGATGCTGTTTCCCACATGAAATTATACTCTAAACTCCAGACAAAATACGTAACTCAAAAAAATAGAAGAATTTTTTTATTAAGATGTAAAAATGACAATATCACACCTGTCTTTTTAAATACTAACCTTAAACACATCTCTTTTAATAATGTAAACATGGAACGTAAATTTAAAACATCTATTATAGAGCAGTTTCGTAAAAAAACACTTAATTTATTGATTACAGACACGTCTCTAAATATAAACAATATCGAAAAGGAAATATCAAAATACGAACAAAAACTTAATGAACTAATTAACACTAATATTTTAACCAAGTTTAAAGATATAACAAAGAAAAAAACCGAAGGCTTATTCTTAAAAATAAGGGAGAAAAACATTAAAAAAATCAATAGACTCGTAAATAACAATATCGAACCCACCATTAACAACAATTGGGTTGAAAACTTAACAAATACTACAATTCCCGATTACGCCAACGAAATATTGAGCTTAGGCCCCAACTTTGCAGCACCGTTAGAAAATTCCAATCAAATACCAATAAATGATATCATATGTAACGTTGAAAATTCTATTACTAAATTAAGCAATACCACTAAGGATGAAATAAGAACAAAAACATGCAATATATTAACAAACTATAAAAATAAAAATATCTTTGAAAATAAAAATAAAACTCTAACTAAAAATATAAAAAAAACTCAAACGTTTCTTAAACAAAACCCAAATTTAATCGTATTGAAGCCAGACAAATCAAATAAAACAGTTATTATGGACACGCATAATTATGATACCAAAATGAACAACCTCCTTAAAGACAACACAACTTACCTACAAATAAAAAATGACCCAACCAAACAGTTACAAAAACAAAACAACGAACTAATAGACCAATGGGATAAAAAAGGATATATTTCCCCAGATACTGCCAAAAAACTAAAAATAAATAATGCAATTGCACCAAAAATTTACGGATTACCAAAACTCCATAAAGAGGGTATACCTTTACGACCTATAGTATCATGTATTCAGTCCCCTTTAAACTCTTTATCAAAATTTTTAAAAAACATTCTATCAAATATTATAAATAAAAACAACTACTATATTAAAGATTCATTTGACTTTAAAAACAAAATTAAAGATATTAAGTTGCCAGATGACCACATACTAATCTCTTTAGACGTTATATCTCTTTATACAAATATTCCTATAAATCTTGCAACTAACATTATCGAAAAAAAGTGGAATGAAATTAAAAAATATACTGATTTGCCGTTAAACGAATTCCTAAAAGCCGTAGAATTAACTCTAAACTCAGCATATTTCCTTTACAAGGATGATATCTTTAAACAACTTGATGGTTGTGCCATGGGTTCAAGTATTTCAAGCGCAATTGCCCAATTAGTTTTAGAGGATTTAGAAGAAACCATAATACCGCAGCTAAATTTTAATTTACCCTTTTTTTACCGTTATGTTGATGATTGCATTGCTGCGATTCCGCAAAATAATGCAGATCAAACTCTAAATAAATTTAATAGCTATCACGATAAATTGCAATTCACCATCGAAGTCGAAAAACAAAATCAAATAAACTTTTTAGATGTCACCTTACATAAAACAAAGGATACCATCAGAACAGAATGGTACACAAAAAAGACTTGGTCCTCAAGGTATACCAACTATAATTCCCAACATCCACTTTCTCAAAAAAAATCAGTTATTATAGCATTAGCCGATAGGGCAATTCAGCTATCAGATGTCGAGTTTAGGGAAAACTCAATTAATAAAGCCAAACAAGTTCTTTTCGAAAATAAATATCCCCAACAATTAGTAAATAAAGTATTTAAACAAAGAATTAATAAATTTTACAATAAAACGAACAACTCAAAAGCCAACACAAACAAAACTAATAACTATTTAACACTACCATACATAAAAGGTTTATCTGAGCAACTTAAACATCTATTTAACAAATATAATATAAATGTTGCACACAAAGGCTTCCATTTATTAAATCAAAATTTCACTTCTCTAAAAACCAAGACACCTAAAATGAAAAAAAGCAATGTTATATATGAGATCCCGTGTGGAGATTGCGCTGGAGTTTATATTGGACAAACCAGCCAATATTTAGGTTCGAGAATTAACTCTCATAAATATGATAAAAGGAATCCCACTGCCCTTTCTAAACACGAAATCCAAAAAAAACATAAATTTAGTTTTAGTGAAACTAAAATTCTAAAAACCGAAAACAACAAACGCAAGCGGGAAGTTTACGAGTCTATTGAAATTAAGAAAAATAAAAACTCAGTAAACGACAAAAAAGATATCAACCTTGTAAGCAAAATTTATTTTGACATTATTTAATTATTTTCTCACATACATTTGAAAAACTTAAAAATAATAATCTTAGACAAAATAAAATTACTTTCTGAACCGCCCGGTAAAAACTTAAAAAATGTCAAAAAACAAAAAAACCATAACATCCTACCTATCACACGTATCTGCTCTTCAGTCAATAACTGTTCGTCGTCCTTCATATGTTTAGTGTTAAAAATGTTTGTCCAAATAACGCGATCAGCGTCGTGTCTTTTGTGATTTTAAACACCTTTGGATAATTTAATTACGTTTCATGGTAAGTCTGTCTTGTTTTACTAAAGTGTGTAGGTTCTCTAATTTAAATTATTTTAGAAAGTATTTTTGAGAAAGGCACGGAGCCACCTGCCGAAACGTCAAATTTTAAAATGAATAGATGACTAATAATTTTTGAGAATTGTTTTAATGCTATGAACTTATACTATATATATATATATATATATATATATATATATATATATATATATATATATATATATATATATATATATATATATATATATATATATATATATATATATATATATATATATATATATATATATATATATATATATATATATATATATATATATATATATATATATATATATATATATATATATATATATATATATATATATATTACAGTGTCACCAGTAAAGTCCGCGACAAGTGGGGTTTTTTTTAATAATTGACTTAAACAAAATTTAGGTTTGCAGACAGTTTTTGCTTGAAAAAAAGTACAAAATGTCAATAAAAAAAGTAGGTCACGTGGTTTATCTTACCTGTCAAATTTGACACCATTTTCTTTAAATGGCCAAAAATACAAAATTTTGAAAAATTGTAAAGGAAAAATTTGTTTTTATTTTGATTTTATAGCCATACCCTAAATTTCAGCGCAATCGGTTGACTTAATTTTTTTTTGATGCCCCTTTACATTACGGAACGTAGGCAAACCTGAATTAAACTGTTTGTTTTTGTTAAGTTTATCATCTAAATGCATTTTCTTAACTAATTTTATCCTTTAAACGCCATTTTGTAGATACAAACCTAAATAGGTCAAAAAAATTCGTACAACGTGTTGCAAAGTTACTCCAGTTTCCACAATTTAATGCGAAGTATTTTAAAATTGGGTTACTTATTAAGTTAATACATATTTATTTACTATGAACTTAATAAAAACAAACAGTTTAATTCAGGTTTGCCTACATTCCGTAATGTAAAGAGGCATCAAATTTCAAAAAAATTAAGTCGATTGCGATGAAATTTAGAGTATGGCTATAAAATCAAAAAGAAACAACTTTTTCCTTTACAATTTTTCAAAATTTTAAACAAAAATGTGTTTTTTTACCATTTAAAAAAAAACTAATGTCAAATTTGACAGGTAAGGTAAATCACGTGACCTACTCTTTTAATGTCATTTTGTATTTTTTTTTCAAGAAAAAACTGTCTGCAAACCTAAATTTTGTGTTAGTTATAATAAAAATCAAAGCCATTTTACTTCAGGGACTGTTGTGTGGAAATTGTTTTTTTAAAATATTAAGTTTGTTTAACATCAATTGTTAATTAATTCAGAAATAAGTAAGCGATTTTGCTTCAGGAAAAAATATAACAAAAACTTTCGAGTGCCAATAATCACATGTTGCCAAAAAAACCTGTTCTATTTTATTTTATGAAAGTAAGTTCACATGAAACGGATTAAATGTGTTAATTATTAACAGCAATAACGTTGCTTATAAAAATTGTTGGAAGTGGCCACCTTCACTTAATAAATGCGTCTGCCCGTCTGCGCATGGAATTGCGCACTCTATCAAATATTCCCGGCGTATTGCGTATAGTTTCACACGAGGCAACTATTTGCTCTCTTAAATCTTCTAACGTGTTAACGGGAGTTTTGTACACTAGAGTTTTAAGGTGCCTCCATAAAAAGAAATCCAAAATATTGAGGTCGGGGAATGTTACTGGCCATTGCTGAGGTCCTCCGCGACCTATTCAATCGAATCCAATGATTTATCATTTAGATAGAGTTTATCCAACGATTTGGATAAACTCTATCTAAATGACTTCTGACAATTACACTGAAATGAGCATGAGCTCCATCGTGCATGTACCACGTTCAATTCCTGAAGGCAATCGGCACATCTTCAAGTAACCCAGGTAGTTCTTCGGCATGGGGTTTTTTTCCGTCCACACATGATTGTTGTGAAAATTTTGAATTGCATTCCGAGAAAAATTTGCTTCATCCGTGAATAAAATTTCTAAGCCAAACTACGGATTTAGAGTAATAGTATGAAAATACCACGGCAGAAATTTACACGCTGGGGAAAGTTCCTGGGGAGTAATGCCTGTACTCTTAGAATATGGTAAGGATATAACAAATAATCAACCAAAATACGCCAAACAATTTCCTTGTACTCGTCTCAGGGTGTTGGTCAATTTCTTGCAGTACCGCTTCCTCAATTTCAGGTGTTCTGACAGTTCGAGGTCAACCTTCCGAAGTACCTTTATTGAAACTATTAGTTTCGCCAAGTCGGCGATGAATATTCGAAAACGTTCGGCTGTTTGGCAAGGCACGATTTGGATATCTTTCATGATAAATGCGTCTGGCTTCTGTTGCACTACCATATACGTAATGCATTGCCGCCATTTCCGTGTTTGTATAATTTACCATATTATTATTACTATTATTTACTGATTACAATATACTTAAATAAAACACCAACAACTTACTTAAGTCAGCAGCTACTACTTTGACGTTGACGTCTGTAAAAACGTAATTTATTCCAGGATAACTAGATTTATGTGTTCAACAATTATAATAGCCATCTGAGCCTGAAGTAAAATGGCTTTGATTTTTTTAACCGAAAACCATGCGTCGGACGAAAAAAAATCAAGAGATTAAAATTGCTTAGAAATAAATGAAAATTTTAAAAATATTTTTTTTAAAAGAAAAAAAAACATATATAGATATATATATATATATATATATATATATATATATATCTAATATATATATATATATATATATATATATATATATGTGTATGTATGTATATATACTGTAGACCGTTTTTTTTGGAGGTTGAAAATTTTCATCGTGTCTCAAAACCTCTCCCAGAAGCCACTATTGCTGTTATAATTAAATAATAATATGAAACGGATGGTGGAGATGTTTTAATTTCTAGATTTAGATAAAAGAATTGTTCAAAGTTTGGTAATGATCCAATTATTATTAAGTATAGTAGTAACTAATAAGTAAACAAAAAGTTAACAGTATATAGCAATATGAGCCTTTGGGCACAACTATAGTTAATTTCTATTCGATTGCAAAAAAAAAAGATATTTAGATAATTTTAAGATTTATGAAAATGTATGAGCGTTTTCGTTTAGAAATCCAAAGAGAATGTCATTTCCGGTTTAATAGTTGCAGTATGGTAAAATTAAATATACTTGTAACATGGTTATTTCCAAATAATTTTCAAAAATGAAAAATGCGAGAAATCAGTTTTTATAAATATATAAATGTGGTACATTGCCTTGTAAAACAACTCTTTAACTTCAAGATAGTTTGTTAAAATCAATTTGAGTATCAAGCAGTCTTATTTTACAAGTGTTCTATTCAACATTAGAAATAGTGAAATAAGTGAACCACTCCCACTACTTCTACCATTAGAAATTAACATATCTCATATACTCGTATATATGGAATCAGCACTTGAATATGCCCAAACGTTTTTTAGTTGTTGCAGCTAATTGAAGAACTTTATATAATACGGGGTAATTCAATTTTTCGGGTCACAAATCATTAGCTTCATCAAGCTCGATGTTCAAGTTAAAGAAAATTGTTACACTAATTCAAAATTGTAAATATACTGTGGTTAAAAAGGCACCATTTGGGACCCTTCACAGATAGATCTTTTTATGAGAATTAGGTTAGGTCAGGTTAAAAGTGAATGGATCTAACCGACCCTCCACTGCTACTCTGTGTACATAGACGGCACTCGGATTCGTCTTCAAGCCTCAGCCTGTGCACATGATGTCTTAGACCTCAATGGCCAGTGTATAGGCCTATTGCTGGTTTGAGCTTAATTCTGTTCATATTTAACAGACTTTCTGTTATCTTCTTCCTCATGGAAAGGGAATTTAACGCTTTTGGATGGAACAGACCTGGCAGTCCAGGCGAACAGAGTCAGCTTTTTCCTCAACCAAGTCGAAAATTGCGCGCTTGATCGTTTCGTGGGCTACTCCTAAAGCTGGTTCAGCTCCTACACCCTTATTGGTTTTGGAGCCACATGTGAATAGGCACAGCTCTCCTTTCAGTAGATCAGATTTATTCTGATCCCACTCCTCTCTCCTCTGGGAAGATCACGGAGTAAGGTTGAAGTGCACTAACAGTTTTTGATACCAGGTCCGATCGCATTCCCAACAGGTTTTTCACAACTTTCAGCATGTTGGATGATTCCATGAGACTCGTGCTGTCCACCATGCTGCTGGTGATATGATGGAGTCTGTATGTTGTTCTCATTGCTTCCCCTTCCACCAATAGGTGGAGTGATGCAAGTTTTAAAAGGAGTTCCATGACCGCTGTCGGGGTGGAGCGAATCGCTCCTGTAATTGACAAACAAGCCTGTCTCTGCAATCCACTCAGTTTGGCTTGGGCAACACTTTGTTGTCCCTTGCTCCACCAGATTACAGAAATATAGGCTATCATTGGTCTTATGACCGCTATGTAGAGCCAATATAGCTGTTTTGTCTCATAACCCATAACCTTTTTACGGATTTTATGGCAGGTCCACAGGGCTTGTTTGGCTTTCTAGGATAATTCCCAAATATTTCACTTAAGCTGAATCCAGCCACATATAAGGGATTCTACCCCTCTTTCAGTAATTGCATCGTAGAGTGATCCAGAAAGGGCATTGTTAAATGCTCCCTCGATATCTCCTTGTTTTCCAAAGAGTTGTTTATACTCTCAACAAGATTGTTGAGAGTCAGTTCTGTTAATTTGCCCGTTTGGGTATCGTACTGATGATCACTCAGCGGATGTTGCATAAGAGCTGCGTCCCTCATGTGCACACCGAGTGTTCTCTCCAGACTTTTCAACAGAAAGTAGGTTAAACTTATCGATGTAAGCGAACTCGGTAGAGGATCATTTCGCCCAACTTTTGACAATTGCGATTTCTTATATATGTTTACTTTTAAATTTTTTTACGATGCTATAAAAGTGATTTAAAACACTGTTGGTGAAGGTGTTGTTATATATTAGGTCTTATACAGTGTGGCCCAAATTGGGTATACATGTATAGGTAACTTGGAAACTATAAGAGATTTGTTGATTCCATCTTTTTTCGTTTTTGAGATATTTTGAAAAAACCAAAAAGTTGTATTTTGGAAAAAATACTTTATTTTATTTTCTTTCAAAATCTGTAAAAGCATTATTAGGACAATTTTTTCGGCAACGTAAACTACAAGTAAGATTTGGATTTAATATATAGTGTGGTATGTACGGTAAGTTAATTAACCAGCCCGCCAAATTATTCTTAAGTCAAATGGTATAATATGTTTTTACATAATAAAAATAAAAACGCCCCTTCGCAAGGTAAGCGGAACTGTTTTTCTAAAATGTGAAAAATGCTTAATAAAAATAAACTTGATTTTGAACAGTTGAGCCTAATATTATGGGTAAAAGTTATTTAATGTGTTATTTAGTTATTATGTAAGTAGTGGTAGGTATAGAAAAGTTAGTAATTATAAGCATCGATAGAACGATACAATTAGAAAATTGATAGTATATGGCAAACCTCGCGGATAATCTTTGGCTTGCCTGGTAGCTTCTCAGAATACAATTCCAAATAACTGACGATGATAAGTTTGTATTGTTATTGCATTTAATATAACAATCTAATATATCGAATTTTTATCACTGATATATTTCAGGGTCATTTTTAAAAGTTACAATTAACAAAAATTAATAAAAAACTATCACTAACAAAATAAAATCAAATGTTTATATGATCAATGTTTTACAGAGTTATCAGTAAAATGACTCTAAAGCATTAGGTAATTGTTTGTATGGCAAATGGCCTCCTCACTGAAAAATCAATTTTTTCATTTTTTATATAAAAATAAAATATTTTTATGAAGAGTTATACGTCTTAAGAAAGGAAAACAAAATGTTCTTTTTAATTCAGCGAAAAAAACAAAATGGCCGCCATAAGAAAAAAATAAGCTGATGGTGTTTCAGAACCGAAATGTAAGATCCAAAACTGAACACAAGAATGCATCGCGCGCAAAACATCCTAATAATATTCTTACGGATTTTAAAAACATTTTAAAATAAAAAATATAGCACCTTTTCGAAAATGCAACTTTTTGCTTTTTTCAAAATAAACGAAAAAAGATCTAATCGTTCTCAAAGCGGCATTGAATTGACAGTTGAATGCCCTACAATCTTCATTTAACCACATTTCTATCTCTCATAGTTTCCAAGGCATACCCAATTTGTACCATACTGTATACTCCTTTGTAAAAGTCTGATATTTAACAAAAATGCCATTGGGCGAATAAATAACGAAATAAATATGGAAAAACGAGCAGCAATAGCAGCAATAGTACTTCCAACGTAACCTCACATTTAAATGCAGCAAAATGAGTCACAAATTAGGACCGGACCCTATAGAACATTATTTTTAACTATTCGCAAAGAGTTTTTGCTTTATTGTTCTATTTTATTTTTTTTTTAATAGTTCAGTTATGAAAGAGTCAAACACTTTATTATTTGGTAAGATATAATCATTAGCAAAATTTTAAAAATTGAAGTTTAGATTCATTTAATGAATTCGAAAAGTTTTCCTAGATATGAAAAAGGTTATCCTGAAAAATTTTAGTTTATGCAGATAGAACAATATAATTTCCACCTACAGAAATATGTTTCTTAAATGTTTAGCTTATGAGGAGATGGAATGTGGTTTATGTTAAATTAATAAGATTAAAATAATTGAATAATTAATAGAGAAAATGGTAAAAAATAAAAAGTGCATTCGGCTGGTATTTGCAAGTCATAGAGACATTCAGGAAATAGTACTGATGAAAATACCCCCACTATGTGGTTATAAATATTTAAGAAGTATGATTTTTCCTTTCTTTTTGGAAACCAGTAAATAAGAAACATTGACAAATAAACCGAAAATGAAGGTTTGATTTTTTAATCTTCATAGAGCTTTTACAAGTTTTCGTGACGTTTTACGTCCTATATACCCACATTTAATATCAACCAGTTTTTGGAGTCGGATTTAAAAAATTAGAGAATAAACCTTGAATCGTGTATGAAACCAATTAGCATACTTTTTACGTGAAATCGTAATTTTCACTATTATGTACCAAATTTTTATTCTAGACATCACACCTAGCATCATAAGTTGATATCATATCAAAACAGTATATTTTTATTTACTAATTTTGTGTCAAAGTTAAAAGCATCATTTTAACTTTGACATTATTTGCCTTTCATGAATATATATTTAACACTGTTCTGTGAAATAGCTGGGAAACGGAAAACGTTTTAGCTTTCACAGGATATTTAAAGTTTGAGTCTATTCGAGATTGTATTTCATAGAATTCCTACAATATTTTACCAGTTTTTGTGACAGGTACATTGTACGCATGTGAGTATTTACACCATTTTGAAACGTTGGTAACTATTTTATCCAAAGGTCTTTAAACCCTTGAAAATAAAAAAAAACAATCACTGATGAATTCAAACACATTTGTTTTCAATAGATTTAAATATTTGCTAAACAAATTAGTAGTTTTTTCGCGCATCCGTTGCCCGAAAATCTTGAAGATTTATTGCCTTCTTATTAATAGTATTCATTGTTTTTTATGGGTATCCATAGCAGGTTATTAAACTCGAATAGGTCATTCCGTCAAATCTTAAATATATAAATGGTATATAATGTTTTTAATTTGAATAATATAAAACTCAGGTATATCAACAACATAAAAGTGATTTCCTTTGTTTTATGCTATTGTTGGTATAGTAAATTAATTTCTAAAATTTAGTCTGACAATATTCGCCTCTGAGATTTTACCCGCAAACCAAAAAAAGTGAGTTTTTTTTATTCGACTCCTTCCCTTAAACCTCCTTGCTTAGGGGCATTTTGGCCTATAAAAACTGCTCTCTGACCGTTTTTATTTGTACCCAGAACATTAATGCCAAAATTTCTGTGTCTTTGTAGTGCTTGTTAACTGATATATTTCGTATTAACTGTGATTTTTCGTCTCGTCATCAGGTACTTATTGTAAAGTAAAATAAGTATTTATAGCAAAACAAATCCTGGAAATTCTCTATTCACATTATAACCCCCGATTACGTTCAACGTAATACGCGTTTATGAAAGAAGAAGAACTATTAGCGTACGGCAATAATAATAACTTAATAAAAAAAATCCGTAAATTTCCTTTACCCTGAATTTCCCGAATTATGAATATTTCCTTTTATTAGGAATAGTGAAGTGTGAACCAATTTAGTTCAGTAAACATATTTTTATTGGACGCCATTTTGTTCCAAAGTATTGGATCCCTACCAATATTTTCCCAGTTTCTACCTATGCCACACATGATTTTGGGCATAATTTAAAATGAATTCAATAAGTAGTTTTTACTTTACCACCTTATCTCCATATCACACTTTGCACACAATTTGAAATTAATCTAATAAGTGTCTTTTAGACTGATTTTTAAATATTTTATTAGGCCGCCATTTTGTTTTGCTACCTTATATTCATACCAAAATTTTATCAGTTTATTTTTATGTAAAACTTGATTTTTTACAAAAATTGAGGTAAATTGGATAATTAGTTTTTTTAGTAATAATTTTTAACGTTTCACTAGGCCACCATTTTGTTCCGGCATATTGAATTTTTATAAAAATATAACCAGTTCATCCCCATATGATCTTTAATTTTTGTCCAAAATTTGAAGTCAATCTGATGAGTAGTTTTTAAACTATTTTATTTGGCCGCCATTTTGTTCCGCCAACTTTAATTAATACCACAGTTTTACTAGTTTATCTCTATACTTCCATTAGTTATGGCACACAATTTGAAATCAGTTCATTAAGTAGTTTTTTCATTTTCAGGCTAAATTTTTAAATATTTTATTGAGCCGCCATTTTGTAAAAGCTAACAGTTAAGATAAATTAGAGACATTGATACAAGTAATACATAAGTATGTCAATTGACGACAACTCTTCAAAGAATTCTCGTAAATTTGACCCAGCACTTTTCCCAATAAATTATATTAATGAATGTTATTATTAACAAGCAATCACTATGAATTTGTTAACGTTAGTTTTATTGTAGATATTTTTATTACCAATATATATATATATATATATATATATATATATATATATATATATATCTAAAATATATATATATATATATATATATATATATATATATATATATATATATATATAATATATATATATATATATATATATATATATATATATATGTGTATGTATGTATATATACTGTAGACCGTTTTTTTGGAGGTTGAAAATTTTCATCGTGTCTCAAAACCTCCCCCAGAAGCCACTATTGCTGTTATAATTAAATAATAATATGAAACGGATGGTGATGTTTTAATTTCTAGATTTAGATACAAGAATTGTTCATAAAAAGACTGATTAAAATAAGGGATAGAGCACATCGTAAGTATCAAAAAAATAAAACAGTAGGTCAACTTCAATATTACAGACATCTTAAGAATTGTACTAAACATGCAATTTTAAGAGAAAAAATAACATACTTTAATCAAATGACTCTAAAAAGGGACAAGAATTTTGGTCTACTGCTGATAAACTGAATTTAACGCTTAACAAAAAATTTAATAAACTACCGGAACAACTGATCAGTCCCTCAGATATACACGATTTTTTTCAAATAACCAATAACCTACCAGATACGACTTCTGAGGAATTGATAAGGTGTTACGAACACAATCGACTTTCTGACAAAACATTTGAATTTCAGCTCACAGACGAAATGACACTGCACAAAATTATCTCTTCTATATCCTCTAATGCTGTTGGCGAAGATGGTCTATCAATCAAGGATAAAACTTTGTTTACCTTTTTGCACAAATCCGTTAATTAATATCATAAATACATTTATTCTTGTGAACAAATACCCTTCATTATAAAAAAAAGCTATAATTAAACCAATTGCTAAAGTTGAAAACACTAAGGACTTTACAGATCTAAGGCCCATCAGCATTCTACCAGCTGTGTCTAAGATAATTGAAAAGCACATTTCGATTCAACTCTCTCATTTTGCAGAAAACTAAAATATAATTCCTGAGTGCCAGTCGGGCTTTAGAAAAAGTTTTAGCACTTGTACAAGCTTAGTAAACATACTTAATAATATTCGTCAAAACGATGAGAAAAAAAAAATAGTACCTGCATGGCTCTCTTAGACTTTAGCAAAGCATTTGATACCATAAATCATAGTATGTTATTGGCTAAGCTACGCTACTTTGGTCTATTAGAAAAGGCTCTTGAATTTTTCAAAAATTATATCAATAATCGAGAAAGCCGCGTATTAATTAGTAAAGAATCGCGTAACCTAAGTTCAGATTTTAAACCAGTCACTCGGGGAGTGCCTCAAGGTTCCGTCTTATCTCCATTGTTATTCTCAATATATGTGGCAGACATGGACAAAGCGGTGAAACACGGGAGACTTCAACAATATGCGGACGATTCCGATTTCCGACCTAAAAAACGTTGACAACTCTGCAAAGGATCACAACTTAAAACTAAATGTTTCAAAATCACAAATTCTTATTTTTAACGCTAATAACAGCATAATTCCAATTGTCGATCATGCAAAAAATTTAGGCGTAACTTTTGACAGTGCATTTCATTCGATTTACATGAAAAAATCAAAACAAAGGCAGCATATCTCCGTCTTAGGAAATTATATAAATTTAAAAAAGAACTTCCTTCCAAACAAAAATATTTTTTGTTGTTTACGTTTATTCCTTATCATCTCGTACTAAACAAATGATACAGAAAGTTCAAAACTCCTGTATGAGATTTTCCTACAATATTCCTTATACACACTATATTACCCCTTACTTAACTAATGAGAAGATATTAAACATAAACAATCGCAGGAAGTATCATATGTATTCTTTTATTTATCGCGTAATTAAGACCGGCATGCCCAGTTATTTGTCAGCAAATTTTTCAACTTTTACACACACCCATGGTACTAGATACAATCAGCAGTTTGTAGTGCCGCAGCATAGATCTTCTGCCTTTCAGCGCTCTTTTACATTTGTCGCTACTCAAATGTGGAATAAGCTATCGGAAGATGCAAAAAATCTTTGCCTTAAGGACTTTTCAAAACATGTTAAAACAAACTTATTATATGAACACTTACTATAGATTAGTTATCTAATATCCGATAGTAATTAAGTTCTATATTAACTATGTATGTACTCAATGTACTGTCTAAATTGTTGTTGCTGTTGTGATTTACCATTCTTAGTAGTAATCTGCCCGATTGTCCCATCCAACAAGACTTATTATCTCTATCTCCCACCCCCCACCGCGCTACGTCGACCAGCTTTCGCCTTCTTCTCAACCTCTCGTTTGTCTCACTCCATAAACACATATTTTTAAAGAATAAATAATTTACCAACATTTTAATTTTTGCTTGCGGGCTTGCACAATCATATACATATATTTGTATTAATTGATTAATTATATATACTAATTAGTAATATTGTTCATAAAGGTTTTTCTTTAGGGTAGCCTCACATTGTGCACCTTGCTTAGAGGCGGAATGTAACCGTTTTGTAATCGAGAGACTGTCCGATTTGTGGAACAGGTTAAACAATTTTTTTTATACCAATACCATGTTAAATATTGGTGTATCTATTTGACAAATAAATGTTTTTTGAATTTGAATTTGAATATATATATATATATATATATATATATATATATATATATATATATATATATATGTTTTAAATTGCATTGATATCTTTATATATATATATATATATATATATATATATATATATGTTTTAAAATCATGGTTGGCGGTTATAAGATTTATTATTTATTTACTTTCACATTACTATCGAAACGTTGTAGTTACAGGACGTATTGAAATAAGAGCAAACATAGCCATGGATTAGTAGTTTAAAGTGTTTAACAAACTGCTGGCCATTTGCTTTGCTCATCTCAAAAGTTTCATCCAAATTTAAAGCGGCATTTTTGAAAAACTAAAAAAGTTACAGGGATGCGGTTTTCGATGTTTAAAGGCTTTATCTATCTAGAATTATTCAACGCGGCCTCGGTTCATCAAAATGGTCCTAAGCATAATATATAGGGTGTTATATAAAATCGTTCAAATTTTACAAAAGGTCGTAAGTCACATTAAAAACAAATAAATGAATTAAAAAACCGCCAAATTGTTTTAGATAATGGTTCGTAGAATATCATAACATGCCCAAAACTAAAAATTGCAGAAACTCGGGACTTACGAACTTTTGTAAAATTTGCACGATTTTATATATTATGCGGAGGACCATTTTGATGAGCCGAGGCAGCGTTGACTAATTCTAAATAGATTAGAGCCTTTAAACATCGAAAACCGCATCCCTGTATCTTTTTTAGTTTTTGAAAAATTCAACTTTAAACTTGGGTAAAAATTTTGAGATGTGCAAAGCAAATGGCCAGCCGTTTGAATACACATTTTTTTTGCTTTCTGGGATGTATGGCTAAAAGATGTATGATGGAATCCAGTTCTTTGTCATGTAATACATTATGAGAATAATAATTTAATGGAGAATAATGGCTGAAAAAATAGCCAGGTCACATCTGACATTTTAATATTTTGTGATAGATTTCACTTGGTGAACTTCCTCATATATACTTATATGAATAACAAAAAAGTATAAATAAAATAGGAAAAATAATGTTTCTAAATTGCATATCTTGAAAAATATTCGTTAAAAAGATATTGTCACTATCATGCCATAGGTGTAGGTTTAATTGCCGTAGGTTGCCATAATCTGTAATGAGTCGACTGTAGAATAAGATGCATTACCATGCGATACTGCAGAACTTTAAATGTCAAAAAATATGAAAAAAGAGCACTAAGTTTTGATCTATAACTTTAACAAATTTCTATCAAAAATTACTAATCTTTTTCTTAAATATCTTGAATGTAAAAGATGACTTTAGACATGATGAAGGAGTATAGAAGAATAATTAAATGAGCGAAAGTGGGATGCCAGGCTGTTTACTTAACGACGTTCACTATCCATATCTCGGATATCTTACATTTAAGCGTCTTAAAAAAAAATATTATAACAAAAGTAGAAGAACAAATGACTAATATATTTTTAAGTTTCTAAATTGGCTGCAAGGATGAACTAAAGATTTCAAAAATTCTACAAAAACTCCCTAAACTAGATATACCTTTTATTACCTCATTTGGAAGCTTCCTTAATAAGGGTGGGGGGAGCTTGTTGAACTAAGAAAGATTTAAATCGCTATATTTTCTGAACCCCATATCCGAATTAAATGAACTTAGGATTACTTAAAAAAAAAAATTCAAGCTGTTTTAAGATTCGTATTGCATGACACTCCCTAGTTTTTCACAAAATGGTTAGATGGCACTGTTTGCAACAAGTACAGCTTTCTCATGTTTACTTAAAACTTTTAAATGGAAAGTAATACTTCTCTTATACCACTTCTAAAGGGTAGTAAAAGAACGAAATTTTGGCGAAAACCGCACATTGATATCTTTACTAGTTTTTAAGGTATTTCACATAAGTGAAATAGTAAGTATTTTTCGGACGCAGTATTTATTAACTAGGATATCTAGACCCTTGCTGTTAGAGGGTGCCATGGAGCACAAAAAAACTAACAAAAGAAAACATCACATTATTTTTTTAATACCGGGCAGAATATTATTTACAGCTTTATTAAATTATTTATAACTAACAATAATGCAATATTATTCGTTACTATTGGTATTAACCTTTCACACTTTATCTAGGCTTAGAGCTAGTCAAAACGACACGAAAGAACACGTAAACAACATAAATAGCACTTTGTAGAAAACTAGATAACTAAAAACTAAAAATCCTTATTTATAAAAGTTTTACTTTGTTTAAGATGCATCGATTTAGCCCTCAGAGATCAGTGAAATAGCAGTTTCAATTTTATGGCAACTTACTAATTATTTATTTTTTGTTTAATATTTTTACAGATTTTGACCTCCCTAAACCAATGATTTATTACACATAAATATCATAGAAAATTAAAATTTTTCTATAAAAGATAATAAGTTAGAGAGAGACGGTAAAGGAGAATCTTACGGAAATCATTACGTAAAAACTAATTACTTTAAATCTATAAGTGCAATACATCTTTGGGTTTAGAAAGCCGAGAACTTCTAAAAATGAAATAAAAAATCCAGGTCAGTATTTCAAAAAAAATAAGTTGACGACGAATTCAAGAAGACGAAACGTCGAGATTAAAATCTGAAAAGACCGTTTTATACAGCGAAAAAAAATTGCAATAAAAATCAGTGTGAATTCAGTTCTTCTGCTTTACGAGATCCGTATAGGGGGTATTCTTATATAGGACACCGTGTATATATTTGAGTACAAAATGACCTAGTCGGGTGACAGTGCAGTGATTTCCCCGCCATCTTAACGTTATATCATCTATATATCTACCTTTAAACTACTTTTTCTTACTTACAGGATACTCAGCAATTTAGATATTAAATTTAAAAGTGTCAAATACGTGTCTAAATGAATATTTTGGCTTTAATTAACACATTGCTAAGAAATATTTTCCGAAACCTCGCATAAAAATACTAACTTCCACAGGAGATAATGCCGTACTCGAAGTTTGTTCAGTATGAAACTTTTTCCTTGAAAACTAAACGTGTCAAAGTGTCAAAGGGTTCCCAATAAATCAGACCAAAACAGTGTGATATACTTTTCTTTTATTACGATTTTTTTTTATTCAGCAACGTTTCGGCGGTCGTTTACCACCATCATCAGGCTAAAATACACACATTTTATTTATAAATTTTAAATTGTAAATACAAAGGACAGAAATATGGAGGGACACTACAAGTAGACGTTTTGTTTTTTTTTTTGGTGATAGGTTGAAAAAGAATAAAGTATTACATACATACATTTAAATTCAAAAACAAACGTAATTATAACTAATACACGTTATATGTATATTGTTATTATTAGTAGGTAACCAAGAGAAAGCAAACAGAGACAAATCTTTTGTTTTTTATATCTTATAGAAAAACATGTATTACTATTATTATTCTTTTTTTTTAAGTTTAATAAAGGCATCAAAACATGTAATACATAAACAATTATTATCATACCTTTTTTTTGGGAGGTGTGCACCAGCATTCAAAGCATACCTTTTGTTGTTCTAATTACTATTTACTTATACAAATTTAATAGTGTATACAATTATATACATTTTATATGGATTTATACACTATTTTAAATTATATAGATTTTTATTAGCCACTTTTGAATATACTAGTGCATAATATATCCATTTTTTGTGTTGAAAGAATAAATACATAAATTTACACATTATCAGTAGTATACTTCATCTTGAAGTTTGAAAATGTGGTTTTCCAGTTGAGCTTTTCGTCTATATATAATCATAAAAATATAGCACAATAACATTTCCATTGGAAGATAAATTTGGTGTAACATATTTGATTTTAATTTTATCTATTAACACAAATCAATACTTGTTTAAGGTTATTGATAATTTGTAAGAATTGAGCCAAGCAAAGATTACAGCCAAGTGATATTGCATATGAATACAAATTTGGGGAGAAATTTTAATAAAAATCTATGATATACTATATGAGAAAGCAATATGATGAAAATGTTCAACAAAAAATTTAGTAAATAGACAATCAAAAATGTCATAACTTCATTTAGTTATAAGTCAAACTGGCTCGGAGAGGGGTGGGTGGGGGGTTAATCGCCAATTCCGGAAAAAGATCTTTATACTACCTGTATCATTTTAGCTTAAATAAAAGTGGCTCGAAGCAGTTAAACAATGCTAAATTTAATTTTTAATGGATAAAAACATATTTTATTATATATTTATTTTACTATAATAAGGATTTAATTAAATAATAAATAGTATTTATTATTAAACTACATTTGATTAAACAAAATGTGTTTAGAAGTTAAATATATTTGCTCAGCTTTGCTTACTGCTAGGTTTCTTAAAAGTCTAATTATGGTAATTCCTAAAAAGATGTATGGCAATGTAAAAATTTAAAGTAATATTTATTTCTATATTTCTTCAGAAAATATATTGGTTTATGTTCAAATAAAGGATATATTCTAGGCAGGTATTGATTGTTTCATATGCTAATTTTCACCTCTAGACTCGCTCAGGTCTTCGACTTAAACAATAAATCATAACCAAGGTTTTATAATAAACAAATAATGGGTCTAACGTAAAGATTTACTGAAGATCAGGTACTCGTGGCCAAGTGTATTTTTTGTACTCTATTTCTGTTATGGAGTTCTAAGTTTAAATATTTTTCTTTGCTTGCCACTGAGAAAGTTTCGTTACGAAGAAAGTTCTGTTTAAAGAGTTTCACCTATCTTTTACTCAAATACTCTGAACTTACCTTATAATAAATCGTTTTCTGAAGAAAGGAGAAAGATATAACAACGTATATATGTACATATATATATATACTATATATACTTAATATGCAAAATTTTCATACTGTTTGTCAAGAAACAATTCAGGAAAACTACCGTTTTCCTGAATTGTCTTCTTGCGTATGCGCAAATAACGATGTATGTCATTACATCTAATTAATTCTAGGATTCATATCTAACAGTCATTTAGATTTGGACGAATAAACATTTTTCATCTCTTTACCTTTTATCTGTAAAAGATTTTAAACCCATATCGAACATACATATATTCATTTAGATACCATACATATTCAAATAAAACCCTTGCTTATGTTCCAGTATACCATATTTTATTTTGTTGGTATTTTAATTTATTATTTTAAATTAATTTATTTTTATTATTTTTTACATATCGAAACGTTATTAACAAAGTCTTTAAAGAAATAAATTATGTATTTTATTACTCTCCTACATAAAAGAAGTTTTATTTCAGAAAATGGAATTTTTCCAAATTGATAAACAGTTTACTGAGCTGCCATTTTGTTTTTGCATATGCCAGTTTTACTAGTTTCTCTCTGTCGCACTTGGTTTCTATGCAAAATTTCTAGTCAATGGGATATGTAGTTTTTTGACACTGATTTTTAAAAATTCATCTATTTTATTGATAAATATGAATCCACTAGTATTTGTTGTTGCTTGGGTTACTAGCTCTGGAGGATGCATGCACCCATTTTGACCCCACTTAAATACTGCCCCTCTGCTCGGTACGTTACACAGGAGCGAATAAATCTCAAGAACTTCTCACTGACTGTAGCCCCACCTGCGACGATTTTCTTAAGTTGATGGCGTTACTGAAAAAAGTACAAATTAAGAGCATTAACTTTTTGGCGTGAAATCTGCTAGCTCAGTGGTAGTTTTTTCTTCTAGTTTTATTTTATCAAAATCTATAATTTTGTATGTAATGCTTTTTTAAGTATCGGGCTGCGTTTTTATTTAGCCTTGATTTGGATTGTTGTAAAAAGTGACTCTATAATAAAATAATGAAAATATATTTAGGCAAATCGCCTCAAATAACGCCCTAGTCAGTAAAAAGTTGAGATTTATCCGCTCCTTGTTATACAAGGTGTTCGTAAGGTGAGGTTATCTACTAAAACTTGACACGTAACAAGATAAACATTTTCAGTAAACATACATCCTTAATTACTTAGTCCTTAAGATTAGGTTGTTCGGAATGTTGATTTAAAAACTTGTCTTACCCTGCATACTTTTTAAACTGTTTTATTAAACTCGTAACCCACATTGATAAAATAAGATAAACCCGCACAACTAGGTTAGTTTTTGATAAAGTGAGCCGTTCGTACAATGACTTATTCATAAACTAAAATGTTTTTTTATTGACAAAGTTAATGTTCCTGTGTTCGAAAAAGCAAATACATATTATACTGCGATAACTTTGTATTGTATTTAGTATAGTCGGGACCTGTCGAGAGATTTCCTCGTAGCTCATCCCCCAGAATTGACAGTACGCGAAGCACTGTATCCAATTGGCTGGTTAAACTTAGGTTTTGGTTGGTTTTACTACCCGGAAATCCTACTTGTGTCTTTAAAGCAAAAATTTTATACACCCTTCTCTAAACATCGAGCAAAATATTGTTGCGTGCGTTCTAATTAAACGGAGTCAGAGAAAATTGATGTGTTTTATTTATTTGTACCTGATGAACTGTCTATAAGTATAATAGGTCTTTGTTAGATTCTAAAAGTTCTTGAAAGTTTACCGAAATTTAAAACAGTATCCATTACCTCATCTGAGTACAAACAACCGTATGAGTATGTCGCGTTATTGCTTAATTGCTAGGTCGGGTTGATTAGTATTATATTAGTCCTGATTATTGTTCTGGTTTCCTTTCCTTTCCAATATATGTTTTTGGCGCTGCACTTCGCAACTTGCCAGATTGCTCCCCGTCCGGAGCTTACTCGCTTTATCCGGCGACCCTCGGAGCAAGATACACTTTATTTTTTGGGGACGTTATCGGTGGGGTGTCCGGATGGCGAGCTCTGAGCTCCCGATCACCCCGTGTATTTCAAAATCTTTAAATTTGACTTTCTTTAAAAACTTTTCTAATGCATCTTGGTTTCCACTAGATGCCCCTTGAGAGTACTACTGGTCTCACGAGATAACCTTTTCTTTCAAGCTATCCCCTTACCCCTCCCACTCCCGCCACATAGCGGCCATTACGCTAATATTCTATGTAGAACTGCGGCAGACGAACGGGATAGAATACAGGAACAACTAGGCCTCACACGTTCACAGCGTCTGCTCCCTTTCTAGCGGGGTCGTTAATTTCCACTCTGAGCGGTTGAGTCTCCCGTTTCCCCCCGAAATAAAGCAGCAAAACCGAACACGTGGCACCACTTATGTTATCAACACAGAGGTCTGCATTCGACGAGACGAACCGGAAGACTGATTGTGCTGGTTTGTAATTTTTAGACGTATTACGCCGTTTCTCGAAATATTACGTAAATTCATTTTTAAATATATGTTTACAAGATGTTAAGGGTTTGACCACAAATATTTTAACATAGGATAGTATGAACGATTTTAAACAAAATATTCGTATGAACCATCGGTAAATTCGGAAGGGTTTTCGAGATATTTAATTTTAAAATGTTTAATTTTGGAGAAGGTTTCAACTAATTCCAAGACAACATGGCAACATTGCTATTTGCTTGGACATCAATGTGATGACAATCTCACCACCTGTGTTTTGTCAATAAAGAAGTATGAAAAAACTTGTAGGTTTGAAAACGATTCAATTATTTTATTTTGATTATTTTTTTTTGGAATGTATCAATTACTTTTTTAATAAATTGTGGTTTGTTAGCATAATATCGACGTGAAAACCTGTTATTAAAACTTGTTAGGTTATTTATTTGTATAGTTTTTAACTGCGCAATCCTAATTAAGTTTATTAGTTTCCAAAAATGAATAAAGAACATGAACTTACCAAGCATATTAATTTATAGCACTAGGTATGTACTTCACACACTAAAAAAAGTATTTTAGAAACTTAAAGTAAATGCTAAAAATGACTATATACGCCGAAGCCAATTTTCTTGAACAGATTCAAGAACGTTCGCAGCAAAAATACAGTTTCTAAGGTCATCTTCATTTTCAATTTCAACCCTATTATACATAACATTAATGTTTTCATGGTGGCCCCAAAAATAAATATCAAGGGGGTATAGGTCTGGTGACCTCGGAGGCCATTTTCGAGGTTCTGGGGCATTTCGACCAATCCACCTATTATCAAACGTATTATCCAGAGGTTCTAATACATTCCTATAAATGTGGGAAGGAGCTCCATCATGAAAAAAGCAGACATTGGCTCGCTGAGCCAAAGGAAT
Organism: Kuschelorhynchus macadamiae; assembly: GCA_030620095.1. Classification (NCBI taxonomy): domain Eukaryota; kingdom Metazoa; phylum Arthropoda; class Insecta; order Coleoptera; family Curculionidae; genus Kuschelorhynchus; species Kuschelorhynchus macadamiae. Next base: position 1,055,979 of record JAUTXW010005518.1, read on the forward strand.
ATCTTCTAAAGAGTGGGCAAGTCATTAATTCAAAATTAGAGGTATGCCTCTCCACTCAAAGGCCTTGGAAGCCCAAAAGGTCCGATTGGAGATTATTCCAGCCCAAATATTTATTGAAAACCGGTATTGGAATGGGCCTTGTTGAATCGTGTGTAGATGGAGAGCTCAGGTACGAGTGTTATGATAATTTAAAATTCCATCTCTCGTAAAACCACATTCATAGGTTGTCAGTATGTTTAAAGTAAAATGTTCGTGTTCTTGGTTTTTTCGGAGAAACCACCGGCAAAATTATCTTCTTAGGGGTAAGCCCTTTAAAATCAAAGCCTGTACTCGTTGCACTTAATAAGGGTACAGAAGTTTTTCACGAAGGGCACGATGAGTGGCCCGATTAGAAAATCCCGAGTGCTCAAACCAGGGTTTGCCTCCATTAGGGCTAAAATATGATCCTTTTGGGTGTTATTTGCTTTTGAGGCCCCCGATTAGTTTGACGGACGTTTACACTTCCCGTATCGCGAACTCTTTGTAAAACCGCCACAAATGTTCTGTCATTAGGACACTTCCTGTTACGATATCTTTCCCGGTATTTTTGGGAGGCCAAATGAGCATTCTGTCTACACTCTCCATAAATAAGTAACATATCTGCATATTCATTCTTCGTATACATTTATAAAGAGTTTTTAAATCCCGACTACGTATTAAAACGGTATGGAATTGCCTTATACGGCAAAAAAATAAGGTGAAAGAACCAAAAAACAAGAAAACTGCAACTGATATGTTTCCGAATTGTTATGTTCGTTGAATCCTGCTCGTTTCTCTACGCTAAGCAGTGTTGCCGTTTTCAAATAAGCATTCTATGGTATAGAATAAAAAAATGTATTCGTTTTTATTTTTTAAATTTAGGTCGTTCAGATATTTTACTAAGAAACAAAATACAACTTATGTTATTTAAGCATTTGTTAATCAAAATTATCCATACTATCACGTGTTTAAATATTTATAGCCAAACCCTAACACCCTGTATAATTAAAAAAAATCAAGTATCTACGCCAATGAAGATTTTTAGGTCAGCCTTGTCACCCAAAACCTAAACCCCTCAAGGCAGTAGCCTAGACATACACACAGTAGTAGTAGGCAGTAGCCTGTTTACATACACACATCCGGAGAAACATTTTTTTTTCTAAAAGTGTATGTAATTCGGGTGGAGATTTGGTACCATCATGCTGACTAGATCAGTACCAAGTAGTACCGGTCGATTTTAACCTACGGTTAATTATCGTATCGATCTCAAATTTTGAAAGCGTATATAATTCGTCTGACAATACAACAATTTGATATTATCGATCAGCTCCATGATATCAACAGATCAATTCGATGATACCAAATGGTACCCGTCGATTTTACCAAAACGTGATTTGGATAAAAATACAATAATTTGGTAGCATCAAGATAATCTGATCAGCTCGATGCATGGTACCAAATGGAACCGCTGATACTAACTAGTAAACCCCTCGAGTGTGTGCTCATTTAATTCGTTTTGACGAGTCCAATACATAATTTGGTACCACTCCACAGGAAATAGGAATTAAATATGCTCCTTCTGTTTGGAAAGGAATAATGTCCTTTGGGCGATCGCAAACATTGTCCAATTTTCTTGTGTGTGTTGAAGATCGTACGTATGTTGGACCGGCGAAATATCCTTGCAATCTTGTTCGTGGTTTCGTGTATAAGTGGAAGAACTACACTTTCCCTCGGTAATTCCTTATTAATAGCATTTCGTGGAGTAGGATTATTATATTTTCTAATTGACCGTCTAATATCCTCAGTGCAATATCCATTCCCTCTTAAAGCTTGAGTCAGTTTCTCTGTTTCCGATTGTAAACCAAAGAATTAATAAATGATTGCTTTTGTGCTGGATGATGATGGGAATTTGCATTTAGGTATCTGTTTGTACTCGTCGAACATCTAGAAAAGGAATTATGCCCTCTGATTCTAGTGTTATGATAATGTATGTAAATTTTATATTAGCATGTTTTTGATTCAAATGATTAAGAAACAGAGGAGGTTTTCTGGACTATGCGGACACATTACAAAAGTGTCATCTACATATCCAAACCATGATTTTGGTAGAGACGACTCTAAGGCTTCTCAAAAGCTTCCCTGAAGATATTAGCAACCACTGGTGACAGCGGAGATCCCATGGCTGCTCCTAATGTTTGTTCGTAAAAAGTTCCCGAAAAAACAAATTATCTTGACGTGAGACATGCTTCAATCTAAAAGTGAGTTGTCAATATTATAATGATGAAATAAGTCTGATGTTATGGAAATTTAATAGTTTATAATAGGCACATTCGTATATAGCGCAATAAAATGTGATCTAATTTTCCTGTAAAATTATTAAGAATATTTGAAAGATATTTACCAATTTTGTAAGTAAGAGAGACTATTGCACTGACGATAGGTCGAAGTGGTATATTAACCTTGTGTATTTTAGGTAGTCCATAGAACCGTGGGATCCCTGAGCTGCTTGGCCTTAACATCTTCTCTTCTGCTGGTAGGTTGGATGCGTTTATAAGGTTGGTTAACCGTCTCTCAATTTCGTTGGTAAGGTCTATTTGAATTACTCTGTAGGTGTTGTCGTTCAAAAGCAGTGGTATTTTCTTTACGTAATGTTTTGTCCATGACGACAGTGGCATTTCCCTTGTCTGCTGGAAGGACCAAATGTCTGTATTGTTGTTTAATGGTTTTATCTCCGTTTTTTCCGCATCTGATATAATTCGACTTAGGCGGGTTAGAATTTTTGATGATCTTCACAGTTTCGTACCTTATTACGTCAGATTTTTCTGCTGGAAGTCCTCGAGTTAGTTGTTGCTTCAATGGATGACACTATGTCTTCTACGGGTATGTCCTTTGGTGTAATGGCGAAGCTTTGGCCCTTGGAGAGGACGGATTGTTCTGCTTCCGTAAGGATTTTGGAAGATACATTAATTACGGTGTCCTGCGGCGGTTTTATTGATCTTTGGTTGTCCGGAAGTCATTCGAACTTTTTCTGTTGCTTAATGGTAACTGCTTGATGCGTCTTTACCACTTGCGCATTTATAATGTCATCGAAAGTCCTAAATATTTGATGTTCAAGTATCATCAAATTAGCTTTTATAATCGGGAACAGAGAAACTAACTCAAGCTTTAAGAGGGAATGGATATTGTACTGAGGATATTAAACGGTCATTCAGAAAATATAATAGGCGTACTCCACGAAATGATATAAATAAGAAATTACCGATAGGAAGTTTATAGACGGAACCACAGAAAAGATTGCAAGGTTACTTCGCCGGTCCAACATACGTACAATCTTCAACACACACAAGAAAATTAGACAATGTTTGCGATCGCCAAAGGACATTATTCCTGTATATGCAATTCCTTGTACCTGTGGAGATGTCTATATTGGAGAAACGGAACTATCCATATCGATTAGGCTTAAGGAATATGACCGATGTATCAGAAAAAAACAAGTTGTACAATTTGCTGTATCTGAACACCAACAATCCACTGGACATGTATCTATTGAAATTTATAAGCATTCTAACAATTTTAATAGAGATACGGGCTTGAGTCTACATCATACGTGGAAACCGATCGTAACACCGGGTGACGGTTCGGTGAACACAGGTCGTCTATAAATAGCCGGCCTAAGTCTTCCTGAGCTCATTCAGTGTTCTGATCTCAAATAAAAATCCCTGAAGATGCCTCGTGCAATCGAAGGCGAAATTTCTTAGTTGGTTTTACCCATTCACCCGGAAGTTCTTTTAATTTCGTTGTCCATGAAATTATAAAAATTTAATGATTTATTTATGTTTTTAGGAATATGATTTTACAATAATGCCAAAGAACAGAATTAGTATCTGAATATAAAATGCAGAAAATGTGGTAAACCGAACGAAAGAGGATAAAAACATTTACATTGTGTTTAATATTGCCCGGTACCTAACACAAAACAAAGACATGCAATTTAAATATTAACGTTTGCAAAATAAGACGCGAATTCAGTTGATATAAAACTCGCGTTCAGAATAACGTGAAAAGTCGTGGGTGACGTACTGTTCTGCCTCGATGTATAACTAATAGTTAAATTATAGTAAAAAGTAATGAGGAAGTTGGTTGTAGACGCAAATCTTTTTGTAGGATTTTGAATGTAAGTGTTAATGCTTTCTATTCTTTTTATGTATTATTAAGATTTTTTTTCTCCATTTTATGAGGTATAAAATCAGAATGTGTATTTTCGTTTCAAACAAAAAACATTACACAAAATAAGTATCAATTCCAAAAATAGTAATATTTTCGAATTGTTTTAAAATTCGAAATACTTTTATATATATTATACGGATAATTTAAATCATTATAACTTGGTATTATGTAAGCTTGCTCTTTTTAAATTCATTATTTTTATTTTCTGTACTATGTGTTTCGTTGTAAAAGTTTAGATACAATGTATATACATAAGTGATCTTTAAAAAACTAGTAGTATTTCAGCAAAATAACAAAATCTGACGCGTCAGTAACATTTCACAATCCATTCTTGCGGTAAAATTGTATTTTGTTATCAAAACAATATTTTTAAATTTCAAACAGTCCCGATAAAGACAAGATGTGATATTACATACATAAAAATCGCTCTATAATGTGTTGTTTACTACTTATGAACTGATGCTTTTTATATTTTATATATACCGGATTAAACTAAAAAAAATCATACACGGATATTTCTGGAGATATGGATAATTTAAAATAAACTGCTGGCCAGAAATAGTGCAGCGAGAATTTTTTCCTATTTTCCTATTCCTTTTTCAACTGCGAAACGCGATATCGAGATGCGGTTTTTGGTGATGGTTTGGGCGGTCTATTTTTGCAAAAATTTCTTTACGTCTAAAATTATCAAAACATTTTTTCATTTTTTTTTCTTCTGACCAAAATGATCATTGACAAAATACAAAAAAAAACAATTTCTAGAGATTTTTGAAATTGTCGTTTGTTTGCCAGTATACAGAGTTTCTCCGAAAATGTTCATACCCATACAAGTGGTTAACTTAACAACCAAACCCGTATAGAAAACAAAAATGTATGACCTCGTGACCCTATGTATCGAGTAAATTGTTTTTACGCTACGATGCGAACCGACAGATCGATAAACAGACAGACAACCCGACGAAATTGAGAAAACATGTTTTTCGGCATCTAGGGACGCTAAAACGTAAAGATCTGAAAGAATCTCGGAGAGTGATTTTTTCACGATTACAATACTTCCCTTTTACGATGGAAGTAAAAACTTGTTGGTTGGGTTGATTTGTAGCTTGTAATTTTACAGTATTTGGCAGCACACACCACACCTCTGACTTTTTTAGAAGTTTCCATGTTTTGAGAGTATTTTTTCATAATAATATCTAATAGCGTCTTTAAAAATTTCTAAAGACCTAAATTTAATTTGCATTTTACTTCAGCGGCCGGCCTGCGCTTCGAAAGACACTGCAAAAGACTACGTCTGAAACAATAACACCAATCTCCGGCCGACTCAACGCTGCTGAGTTGGTTCTTCTGAGGAGGTTCTCCGCCCAAATTGAGGTTATGGTGATGATTTGCGCGCCAAACGAAGGAATCTGTGACAAAAGTTAGCTAGAATTTACCAAACACTAACTTAATGTATTCTATAGATTTTACTATAATTCGCATTTCGAATTATATCAGACGTAAGATAATTACAATCTACCAGCTATGATAAAATTTTAGCGAACTATAGACTTTTTTGCCGAAACTGTTTTTCCTTTTTACTCTAGCCGTTTTACTAGTCTTGATATAGGGGATTCGTTTTTAATTCCAAAAGAGTTATACCGGGTGTTATGTAATTCATGGCTGAAAATGCAAGGGGTAATTTTTGTAGCTCATTTTACAGCTAAAAGTTTATATAAATATCTGTCCGCAAAACCTTCATTTTTTAGATACAGGGGTGTTCAAGATTTATTTTTTTAAGTTCTTTTCTTGAACCTCATACATTTCTCGAGATAAATAGTTCAAATTTGATACATTGTATTCTGTGTGCTATGTCTTCGAAATGGCTATAATATATTTTAGAAAATTCTACAGGATGTTATTTTTCCCAGGTTGCAACTCCTCTTTACCCTCGCCAGAAATTTGTATTACGACATCACTGGAATTTTTTACAGCAAACTTAAATTCCTTGTTCTGCTACGTAACTTCTTGGTCTCTCAAATTTGTTCGATATTATGTACGGTTTAGAACTTATTTAGCAGAATGTCCATTTATGCAAGGTCATGGCTTATGTTACATGAAAAAAATTGTAAAATTGTGATGTTACTGCATTATGAACTTAAAATTAGGTAGGCATGAATGGGACATTTTGTTCAATAATTTCTAAACGGTACGAAATATCGAAAAAACCTAAGAAACCAAAAAGTTAAAAGCCAATGGCGGCACAGTAAAAATTTCGAGGGGGTAAAAGGGGTTGCAACCTGGGAAAAAGCAACACCCCGTAAATTTGTCTAAAAAGTATTATACCCATTTCGAAGGCATTGCCTACAGCATCCAGTGTATCAACTGTGAATGATTTATCTCCAGAAATGTACGAGGTCAATGAAAAAACTAAAAAAAAATAAAAACTTTAACAGACCCTGTATCTCAAAAACGAAGGCTTTGCGGCACATGTTTATTTGAACTTTTAGCCTTAAAATGATCCTAGTAAATTACGTTGCGTATTTTTGGCCATCGATTAAATAAAACACTGTATAACTCTTATTAATTATTAAAAACGAATACCCTATATCAAGACTATTTAATAAAACGGCTAGAATGAATAATGAAAAAACCGTTTCGGCAAGAAAGTCCATGGTTCACAAAAGTTTTTTCACAACTGGTTTATCCTCATTACCTTGCGTCTGACATAACTTCTAAAGCGAATTAAAATCTATACAATACATTAAGTTAGTGTTTGGTAAATTCTAATTTTTGTCACAGCCTATATCCAAGATTATTTATATTATTGATAACGGTAACTAGATTAGCACTTCACTTGTATAAAGGCGACAAAGTTTTAGTAGAAACGCTGTATCTTGCAAACAAATCAAAATATCAAAAATCGTTGAAAATTGTTTTTTGAATTTTGTTAAACGTTATTTTGGTCATATGTTTTGAGAATTTTGGGCGTTAACAAACTTTTGCAAAAATGTAGGTACCGAAAAAGAGCCCCTCAAAATAAGTCCCGCTGTTTTATCAGTTCGTTTTTAATTTAGAACTGCAACAATTACATGCAATTTCCGATTTTTATTTTGTTTGTTTAAACTTTCGTTGTTCCTAGATTCGACTGAATATTTATTTGACACATATTTTTAACTTGCTAAGCCTGTTATTAGAATGAGCTTTGTTTGTTTATTGTGTTTGTGTTTTTTTCTTGTTAATTCAAGCAAAATAAAATTGCTAAACTTACAATTTTATTCTTTTAGAACATGCATATTCGGATTGTTAAATAATAAATCATAATACTAAAACTGATTTATTGCTTGTTAATAAATTAAAATGTTATTATCTCTGATCTCGCTTTTTTGAAACAGTTTATAATGTCGTTAATCCAGTTTAGCAATCAAAATCATATTTGCAACAATTAAACCAAAAACCCCAACAATCTTTTAACAAATTTAAAAAAAAGTCCACTACTATATTTATTATATATTATATATTTATTATATTATATATTTATATATATTATTTTCTGGTAGACTATCTGGGCATGCAGGCAGAAACAGATATAATTACTTTATAATGGTATTTTACAACATTATTTATATTAAACTACTAAAATTTCACTAGTTTCCCGTCGAAAATACTATCTATGGTACCTGCGAGCTGAGACAATGGGAATAGCTTTATCCATCTTAAGAATGTCTACTTTTCTTTTTGGTGGAACCATCGCAGCAACATAATCGTCCACTTTTCCTAAAAGTCGGTAAACTGGCCTTTATCCAGAACTTTCCTCTACCCACCAACCTATAATACGATAATCTATGATACCATCACAAACTAATAACTTTATACACATTATACAGAGTGTTCAAATAGTATGTGTCAAAGCTCTATATATATTTATATTTTATTTTAGGGATGGAAAAAATATAGATGTAAAAGTCGTAGGGACACAATTAGAAAATGTTTTTGAACACACAGGGTGGCACCCAAATCTGTAGTGACCGCAAACTTGTAACGTCCTGTAAATTATTTTGTCTTTGAATGCTCCTGATTTTGCTCATTCTTTTGATATATGGTTGTATGGGTCTATACCGACTTTTCTAAGAAATATGCTAGAAAATTTTGATTAAAATCAGCATATTTTTGATGTCCTGTATCTTTAACAATACCACGAACAATTGCTATTTCACTACGGCACTCGTTTTACAAGATGATTTTTTTTCTTATTTAATGCTTCGATTATATATAGGTACCTCGATAGGAATATTTAGGAGTTAAAGCAAAACATTTAAATTTTCTCACAATTTTTAAATAGCAAACTTTTAATGCCCTTTCAGTTTTATTAAACATTCCTTATACCTAAACAGGCTATTTAGTAATATATCCAATCTTTTATAAGCAAAAAACAATGCATTCGAAAATTAAGCCCCGTGGCCATGGAAATAAAACAAAAAAGCGTATTGTTACGCCAAGCACATAATGTCAAATTGTTTAGTGGTCCTGTTTTAATTTAATTTAGTTTGATACTAAATATCAAAATGAATTTTTCGAAGTAAGAAACGATCGACATGATCTTAGTGTTAGGAGTAAGTAACAAAAACATCTTAGTGGCACTACGAATTTAAAAACAATAGAAGACAGCTTTCCAAAATATCTCGTGACAATGTTAAAGAGCATTTTAGTAGAACAGGAAGGGTTGCATATGAAAATAAAGAAAGAAAAAAAACGGCTGCAAATGAAGACATGGGTTAGAGGTTATACTAAGCAAATCCAAATGTAAGTGTAAGACAAAATTTCTAAAACTTTGTCAGTTTTGTTCGTGTAATGTTAAAAAAAATAAAATGCATCCTTATCACGTTCAGTTACATTAAGAATTAAATGAATATAATTATCAGACTAGGATAATATTTTCTCAGTAGGCTCAAGAAAAAATTTGAGAACAGAATCATTTTTTTGACTATGTGTTATTTACCGGTGAATCTACAGTTCACAAAAATGACACAATATGAATAACACAACAACACACCTGAATAATGTTTTCTGCCAACGGTGGATAGGAAGAGGAGGAACTTTTAGATGACCACCACAATCACCAGATCTAACGAAGATGATTTTTTTCTTGAGGATACGTTAAATAGAAAGTGTATAGGACTCTCTGCTACGACAAAAGAAAACATGAAGAACAGGATACGGAAAGTTTTCCAGAACATAGATATCCGAATGTTAAGAAACGTAGTTTTAGTTTTAGAGCTTGTATTGGTGTAAATGGTCACCCCATTTTGAGCAGTTACTCTGAGTTAAATTGTTTATTGTGATTGTATTACCTAACATCAAATTTTAATTCTTTAATCCTAACTGGTTGTGTTAAATTTTTTTTTAGGCAAGTTTTCGAGTTTAGAAAAACAGTTTAGTTACACCACTTCCTTTTTTTTTCTTTTCCTTGTGTTTGTTTATATTTTGTAGACTTTAAAACCTTATAACTTTTTATTAATCCTTATTTATCACTCCTTAACATTCTTACATTATCATACTAAACAAAACGGAGGAATAGGGATTAGCATTTATAAAAATTACATACCTACTAAACATCATTTTTGAAATAGATAGAAACTACATTTTTTACACTAGCCGGCTAGCCCTAATCTACAACATATCCAATTTGTTTAAAAGTCTCGCCGTTTGTTTAGTAAATACGCAGAACTTATATATTTTTCAGAACATTTGTATTTACAGAAAATATTGATCATCCACTGGATTAACAAAGCACTATATTGTAAAGCTTTTTATATCTATTAAAAGACTGGAGCACGTAGCACATTTCACTTTGCCAAAACTGGTTAATTGGTAAAAATAGTATCAAAATCTTGCACACGTCGCTAAGACAAAGAAAATTAAATTTAAAACTTTGACACCCTGTATCTAAAAACTAGTCATAGCAGAGAATGGTCTCATATGAAAAAATTCACCGAAAGCCATTCTTCATAAAAAGTGTAAAATATCCTGACCTTTGTTTCAGATAATTAAAACGACTTAGAACAAGAAATGAAATTTTCTACATGGGCAGTGCTAACTTTAAGCTTACATACTAGTTATATCGCGAGAGCTACAATTCATAAAGGAGGCATACTTTACCCTAGAGAATCTGAGAGTAGGCAGGTTGTATCCTTGGACGGAATATGGAATTTTGTAGTTCCAAGCTCAAATACAACTAGAAACCCGTTCGCAGGTTTTGAACAGCACTGGTATAAAAGAGATCTTAAAGAAGTAAGTTTTAAACATATTTCAATAATATGGAAAAAGATTTTTTTTGGTCGAAGAATTTGATGATTTTATATAAGTTTTCTTATTTATTTATTTATTTTATTTACAATTAGGATGCCAACAGGCCAGGGGCCCAATTATGACATCTACGATTTACAGATTAGTGTACAGATCTTAAATTTACTTATATATAACTAGAAACAACTACGATAAACAAAACTATTTTCTACTTAGAAGACAAGATTTGCGATGTTAATATCCTTAACCTTTTTCTTAAAACTAACTAAAGAAGTATAAAATAAATCAATATCTTGATAATAAATATTGTATAGGGAGGTTATACGATTTAGCGGCGAGTGTTTAGCCAGGTTTGTTCTAAAAAAGCAGTTTGCAAAGAGGTAGTTATTTCGAAAGTTACGCGGAGGAATTTAAAACATTATTCCAGACAGCAAGTCAGGTGCATCTATAAGGTTGTTTATAATTTTATAAAGAAAACAGACATCACTGTGAGTGCGTCGGTGTTCAAGAGGCGATAATTGAAATACTTGCCTAAGTTTGGATAAATTAGAATACATGTAGTAGACACCGGTCTGTTCAAAATCTAGAAATCTTAAAAATTTGTTCTGTATGCTTTCCAATCTGCTTTTGTAAATAGCATATTGAGATGTCCAGACGACAGAGGCAAAACCTAACCTACTATAAACATACGCGAAATACAAAGTTTTCAATGTTGCGATGTAATGTAATTGCAAATTCTGACAGTAAAACCCACAAATCATCTTTTTGTCGAATATTACACCGAGATCTTTAATTTTATTTACTTTTTTTAATACGTTTTTATTGAAATTATAATCACAATCAAAGGCATTAAGGTTTCGAGTGAATGTGATAGATACACATTTATCTAAATTAAGAAAAAGCTTATTACGGGTACAGTATTCAAAAAAGGCGTCTAAGTCATTTTGCAACAGCAAACAGTCACCAAGACACCCTATAGATGAAAAAATTTTCATATCATCTGCGTAAAGTAAAATTTTGCAAAATTTAAAACATTGTTTTATGTCGTTTAAATAAATAACAAATAGTAATGGACCCAGATGAGATCCCTGGGGCACACCCGATGTTACGTTATAGGCTGGTGACTGGTACCCGTTTACTGTCACGAATTGTGATCTATTAGAAATATATGAAACGATCCATTTTAGGATGCCCCCGTGTACACCAATTGCTGCCAATTTTGTAATCAAAATATTGTGGTCTATTTTATCAAAGGCTTTGCTAAAATCGGTATACACGGAGTTCACCTGTACCTGGGCATCCATAGATGAAAGAATATATTGTGAGCAACAAATCAAATTTGACTCAATAGACCGCTTGGGCAAAAACCATGCTGACCGTTTATGATATCTAAATTAGTAGATTTAAGTAATATAGTATAGGCAAGACTTTCTAGAATTTTTGCAAAAATATTAAGTTTACTTATAGATCTATAATTTGTAACACAGCCTCTAGCACCATTTTTATAAATTGGGACAACATTTGCCACTTTCCACTTTATAGGAAATACACATTGTTCAAAAGATTGGTTAAACACTATTGATAACGGTCGATACAGGGAAGGCGCACACCGTTTTACAAAGTAAGAAGGAATTCCGTCAGGACCGCCACCCTTATTTTCATTAAGGTCGCTCAATGTTTTTAGAACTTTTTCCGGGGAAACACGAATACTTGAAAGAAGACAATTGCTCTTATCAAATGACAGAAAGATACATTTTTGTTCATAGCTTTGAAAAACACCCCAGGAAAAAATTGGAAAACAACTGGCTTACACCGGGACCTTCGGCCTCTTTGTCTCCAAAACGCATTAAATTTGGAATACCTACCCGTTCATTCTTAACAGATACAAGTTGCCAAAATCTTTTAGAATTATTAGGTATGTCATTTTGTATTGATTCAATATACGTTATGTAATCATTTTTTATCATAACTTTGCTCTGTCGTCTAAGCTCGCAAAAAAAGTTGTAATGTACTTGGGATTTTGACCTTTTCCACCTTTTATGGGCCTTATTTTTATTTAGTATAATTCTTATTGTGTTTTGTTTAAAGTACGGAGGAAATCTTCCATCAACCGTTTTCTTTGGTTTTGGTATAAATATATTTATAGTCCTGTAAATTACTTCGTAAAAAGAGTTAATCGAACGTTTACCTTGCGGTTTTTAAATAGGTTTATCCAGTCGGTGTTATTAAAAAATATATTTAAGCCTTCATAATCACCTTTTCTAAATAAGTTTATAATAGGTTTATTTTTAAATTTCAATGAAAGTGGAAGACGGCAAATAAGATCGAACTCAATTGATTTGTATTGAATATCCTCTTTTACTAGAGGGTGAACACAACTCATTATATTTTTAATTAATAAGTCATTACAAAATATTAAGTCGAGTAACCTACCATTTTGATTTGTCAGGTCATATTATTTGTAATAAACTTACCGACACATTTGGACAAATGTTGACATACTCAACTACTTTTTCATTTTAGCTATAGCGTGAGTGAAGTTTTTTATACATAACTATAATTTCCCGATATATTATACATACATAGGCTGTAATAGTTTTACTAATTTAGAGTATAAAGTTTTTATAAACATGTCTAAAAATACCTATTTATCAAGGTGCAGGGTGGTAAAAAGTTATTTTGTTTTTAGTTTTAGAACGCGCGTTAATGTTCTAATTTTTTAAAGATAACTGAACAAAAATAGGTACAGATATTACTTTTAATAAGACCTAAAATATACAACGGAAGCTTTCACGGCTTTGGTCAATTAAGAAATCATGGTTCTTGGGATTAGACCGTGTCAAATTGGAATTACTATCCGACGTTTCGCCTTCGATTGCACGGGGCATCTTCAGGGATCTTTACGCCACGAGATCTCAACACTGAATGAGCTCGAAGAGATTCAGGCGGGCTTTTATACCCGACTTGTGCTCTCCCTGTGTTAAGATCGGTTTCCACGTGTGATGTAGACCGTAACCCGTATCTCTATTGAAATTTTTTTTGTATGTTTAAATATTTCAATAGATTCTCTAACTTTTTGTTTATAAAAACCTGGAACCGATGCTAGAACCTTGGTTTCCTTTACATTTATGAAATGGCCAGTGTTATGCTGGTGTTCAGCTAAGGCAGATCGAAGAATTTGTTTCTTTTTAATACATCGTTCATGTTCCTTAAGTCTAGTTGATATTGAGCGTTCGGTTTCTCCCACATACACTTATCCACAGGAGCAAAGGTACAAGATCTTTCGGGGATCGCAAGCATTGTCCAATCTTCTTATGTGTATTGAAGATTGTACGTTGGACAGCCCAAGTAATCGTCCTATTTTGTCTGTAGTGCCTTGTATGTAGGGAAGAACAACACTACCTAATGGTGGCTCTTTAGCATTCTCCTTTGGCGTAGTTGGTTTACTATGTCTTTTAATTGAACGCGTAATATCTTCAGTGCAATAGCCATTCCCTCTGAGAGCTTCGGTCAGTTTCGATGTTTCCGATGTTAAAGAATTTTGATCAGAAATCGAAATAGCTCTGAATACTAGTGAGTTAATAACCGATTTATTATTTATTTTCTGCTGGATGGTGATGAGAATTTGCGTTTAAGTATCTATTTGTATGTGTCGGTTTTCTATACATAGAATGTCCTAATGTACCATTTTCCTTCCTTTGAACACATACATCTAGAAAGGGAATTGTTCCATTAGATTCAATTTCCATCGTGAATTTGATATTATTATGTTGCTGATTAAGGTGGTCCAGAAATATAAGGAGATTATCCTGTCCATGAGGCCAAACAACAAAAGTATCATCTACATATCTAAACCAGTGCTCCGGTTTTAGTGGAGCGGATGTTAGAGCAATATCCTCAATGGCTTCCAAAAAGATATTCGCTACAACAGGTGATAGAGGAGATCCCATAGATAATTTGGTCAGTTTCAATGTAGAATCACTTTACACAAATGTTCCTGTCAACGACTCAATTTCCATTATATTAGACATACTGGATAACAATAATCTTGATAAGAACTTAATAGGCCTAGTGGAAGCTTGTCTTACATATACTTATTTCATTTTTCAAGGAACTTTTTATGAGCAAACTTCAGGGGTAGCTATGCGATCTCCTCTATCACCTGTGATAGCGAATACATGAACGATGTATTAAAAAGAAACAAATTGTTCAATCTGCTGTAGCTGAACACCAGCATAACACTGGCCATTTCATAAATGTAAAGGAAACCAAGGTTCTAGCATCGGTTCCAGGTTTTTATAAACGAAAAGTTAGAGAATCTATTGAAATATTTAAACATACAAAAAATTTCAATAGAGATATGGGTTACGGTCTACATCACACGTGGAAACCGATCTTAACACAGGGTCACGGTTCGGCGAGCACAAGTCGGGTACAAAAGCCCGCCTTAATCTCTTCGAGCTCATTCTGTGTTGAGATCTCGTGGAGTAAAGATCCCTGAAGATGCCTCGTGCAATCGAAGGCGAAACGTCGAATAGTAATTCCAATTTGACACGGTCTAATCGCACGAACCATGATTTCTTAATAGACCTAAAATAATATTATTCAAATATTCATATTTGAAACAATGTACAGTGCTTATACCGAATTTCAACAAAATAAGTCATTAGCTTTGGCAAATACAAGGTTTCAAGACAGGAATTTTTTTTTATTTCAAAAGCAAAAATCCCTTAAACCATTATCTTGATCAAAAAACCTTATTTTGCATTTTTTTATTATTTTAACGATCTTTATTGAATATTAGTAAAAAAATTGTTTTAAGACTTTTTTTTATAATTTTAATAAAAATACTTAAGGAACACGGAACACAATAGCAGAGCTGAAGAACTCGAACATATTTTAGAGTACGTCTTAGAACTATTTTGTTTTCTAAATTCGATAGATGTTCAAAATTAATAAAACATGTAAAATAGTTTTTCTTGATCAAGACAATGGTTTAAGAGATTTCTGCCTTTCAAATAAAAAAATGCATTTTTTGAAAGCTCGTAATTCCCAAAGCTAATGACTTATGTTTTTGAAATTTGGTATAAGGGGGTTCTTGATGATGCTGAGTAAGAATCGAGAATTTCGTTAAAAAAATCCCTAATATTTTTTTCTTAAAAATCGTACCTATTTCTCCCCTCTATGCTCGCACGCCACCACACTCCAAAAATTTCAAACTGACCTGGTAGTTCATTCCTGAAATATAAGGGTGTTCCGCTTTTACATGAGTCACACTGTATATATATATATATATATATATATATATATATATATATATATATATATATATATATATATATATATATATATTTGCTGATTTCTTGGTTTTAAAACAGTAATTGTTTTCCCCAAATTATTTTAATTAAAGTTTTTTTTTCTGACGTTTCGACCTGTGTTTTGTCGCAAGGGCTAAATTTTTTTAGAGAAATCCCTCAATACTATAAAATTACATAAATTGATTAAAAGACTTACCGTAGAAGAATATATTATTCCGAAACAACACTATTTATATATAAATCACAATACATTTTTCTTTTAGGACGTTGTTGACGTCTTTTTTGTCGTTTACTGAATTTTTGTTTTTGTGGATTTCTACCATTTCTTGGAACACCCGTTTTTTTTAAGAATTTTGATATTAATAAAAACAAAATTATGATTTCCGGATATTTCGTGTTTCGTAAGAGCTGTGCAATTTTTTTATCATATTTGTGACTTTTTATTCTATTCTTTAGGTATTGGCTGGTCTGTCCTATATAAACACGACTACAATTTTTACATGGGATTTCATAGACTACATTGCTTTTTTTTATTTGGTGTTTTCGATTTTAGTCTCGAGAAATTTTTTTGAAGTAAGTTAAACCCTTTATGACATATAGCAATGTCATGAGGTTTAAATAAGTTTTGAAACTTTTGAGATAAACCATTTATAAAAGGTAATGACAAAAAAGTGATGTTTTGGTTTTGCTTTTTTTTAGTAGGAACGTTTGTGAAGTTGTAAAATTCTATTTTTGAAAATTTTGTTAATTAAATGAGATGGGCAATTATTTTGCTTTAATGCATTTTCGCTTTTTCAATGCATGCTTCCCTATATTCCGAATCTGAAAAATAAATAGCAGTTTCTTTTTTGTGAAATAGGGTGGCTAGAGCTAAAGTTTAAATATCTGGAAGACCATGTATTCTTGATATACCACGGTTTTTATATTTTCATCTAAGTATATGTTGAAGATTGATATCCAGATAATATATTTATTGACTTTCTTCAGTTTCATAGGTGAATTGAATATTTTTGTGATAATTAATGAAACTTTCTACGAAGTTATCTATTTTATCTTTAGGAAATCCCATTATACAGTCATCCACGTACCTGTAAAAAAGGGGATTTCAATTTATAAATTTTTTAAAACAGTTTCTTCTAAATACGCCATCACAATCTGAGCAATAACACTCGAAACCACCTATAGCACATCCTTCTATTTGCTTAAAATATTTTTCCTTGTACTGAAAATACGTGGACTCGAGAGTAAGTTCTAAAGCTTTGATAAATTCTTTGTTTGGAATATTGATATATTTTTTAATTTCTTTTTTTTTCGACCTTTATACCTAACGAAATACGTATACTGGTGTATAACGTTTGACCGTCCCTCCTAGTTGTAATAAAACGCGAACCTTGGGAAAAGTTAAATACGCTACACTATAAGCCGCGCGGGCGCGGCGGTTCGAATGGTCTCGTTGCGTTCCTTAGGCATTATAAAATACACTATACTAAGCTAGGCTGGGCAGTCCGAATTGCCTTGATTACCTTAAATCTTGACGAAAGTACCGGAAGATTTCACAGCTACCGAGTGGCAGCCGGACGTGATAGAGAATGGAATATGAAATCACGATTTGGATCATCAGCCGGTCTCTTCGCATAATTCGATCGATCGGTCGCGGCATCACGTCGGCATGCGGAAGTTCAGACGCCACGTGGTCAATATTCTAACTCGATATTGTTTCGGACGTTTTTAATCGATGAAAATTGAGTTACATACTGTTTTTTGTAATATATATTTTTTTATTTTTATAATCCATGTGTGAGTTAGAAGGTAGTGACAAGTGCAAAAAAATAAACAACTAAAAAGTACTTACGAACTTAATTTTGCAAAAATAACTAATTTCAAGGTGGTCTATGTTTGAGTTGTGAATGAAGATGAAATAAAATGTCGGTAGTGCAAAAAAATAAACAACTAAAGAGTGCTAACGAAGTTAATTTTGAGAAAATAACCGAATTCAAGCTAAGTGGTCGCACTTTGCCAAAACTTAGTACACGACAAACTAGTAAAGACAAAAATGTATGCACGATTTAGCTAACTGGATATGTGGTTGTGAAGTCTCTAACTCATTTTACTGTTATGTTTTTTGTTTTCTAAGGACTCGTCGGACTCATGATGGTGCAAAACCGGTGTTAAAGACTTAAAACACATAAAAGAAAAAAGAAAAAAGCATGCGTTTTCTGCAGATCACATGAAATGTTCGATGAATTATGCTACGGTCGGAAGTGGTGATATTCGCACTCAGCTAGACACAGCTTATATAAAATCCCTTAGAGATTTTAATGAAAATGTAACCAAAAATCGTTATATTTTAAACAAAATTATAGATTGTGTAACATTTTGTGGGGCATTCGAGCTGGCTTATAAACTTTGTTGAGGAGTTGGGGCAAGATAGACTAGCCGCTTAAGTATCGAGACATCGTTTATAAAGGAATATGCGTGCAATTTTAACGAACGTGTCGTTGAGCTTATTTCCAATTCTAAAGAACGAAGAGTAGACCTGAACTTCAAGAGAATTTAAAGTTCAATTTAAAGATAAGATATTTATTTTTATTTTAAGTAAGCCTATTTTAAAATTTGTTATTGACCTCCCAATATAATTCACCACGAGCTGCCACTGGTGTAGAGAGACTACATCTAGCGAAACTAATATGTAATTTTTTGGCATTTTTATGTTCTTTAGTTTAGGTTAAGGGTTGATTGTATACAAGACACAATTGGACGCAATGGAATATTATTTTTGTGAAGCTTCGATAGGCATATATTTTTGGAGGTACTGAATTTCTAATTTTTAGTTTGTTTGCAGTAATGGGAGAAATGTATGTTTTTTTCCCATGTTTCAATTACAGTTTTGCTAGTGTTGTTTTGTTAGTATTTTTATATGGGATTTTCTTTTAAAAAAAGTTCTTTTTTTTTAAAGAATCTCTTCTAGTAGCTAACATATTGTGCAATATTGAAAATGGGATTAACCATTTACAAATTGAAAGACGGGAGGCTTTAAGAGTAAAATCTTGTAACATTTTAACATATTTATATACAGGGTGTCCCAACTAAAAGAATTCACCCCAAATAACAAGTCGCCAAGACAAAAAAAAATAAAACGCTCGGACCCGTCGATTTTGCTTTTGAGGGGGAAACATTTTGCGTCTATTTTCAATTTCGCAACATCACCCTCTGAGCGGGGGTGAGATTCACCCCCAAAATGTTAAATGGAAAGGGGGGTCGAGTGAAACCTTATTTTGAAGGGTTTCCGACCCTGGTTACAACTGCCAAGTTTGAAGCCTCTGCTGTCATTTCCGAAGAAATGGCAGCTTGTCGAAAAAAAAAATATTAATAAATTAACTGCAAGGGTTGGCTGCTTTAAATTTAGGGTATGATGCAGGCTAGTGAAAAGATTTTAATAATAATTACTCCGGACGAGAGGAAAATAAAAATAGTAAATGTAAATTAATGGGGAATTTTTGCGTTTAAGAAATGTTTTCTACAAAGACTAAATTATTTTATGAATTGTTCGAAATGTTCGCCATTTACTCCCTTGCAATGAAACAGACCGTTGCCAAAACGTTTAAGCTAACTTGTCGAATTGCCACTGTACAAATATTTAAAAAAAAATCAGCATTCCATTCTTACTGTTATCATAAAACATCAGCAACAAACAAAATAAAATCACATTGTTATCGTTTATTTAGTGTCAAGCATTCATGCGTTTATTACAGTTTGTGCATTTTATTTAAAATTTAGTTTGTCTGAAAGTGTTAAAAGACGAAAGTTTCTAACAATTGCCTATGACGTTTACGATACAAGAGAGAATCGAAATTATTGTTCTTTACATTAGAAACAATAATTGTGCGAGAGCTGCAGCTGTAAGTTTTAATGAATCTCATTCCGAACATTCTTTGACTCATAGAAGTGTATTACACTGTGGAACAAATTTTTCGAAACCGGCTCAGTTTTCAATAAAAAGCATGAAAGAGTAAGACCAATAAGAAATGAAAATGTTGAGGTTGCAGTCCTTGGCCATGTTGCTATGGTCCCAAGTAACTCCATCAGAGAAACAGCTGCAATATCAGGAGTCTCCCGAAGCAGTGTTCACCGGATTCTAAAATCCCATAAGTTTCGACCCTTTAAATATCAATTGCTTCACGAAATGAACGAAGATGACTTTGATCGCAGAGTAGAGTTTTGTGAGAATATTTCTGAAAAATTAAACAACCATACCATTTCATTGTACAATATTTGTTTTTCTGACGAAGCCACATTTTACTTAAATGGAGAAGTAAACCGTCACAACTGCAGGTATTGGAGCGACAGCAACCCGCATTTATTCAGGGAAATCCATAGCCAGCATCCTTTAAAAGTAAACGTGTGGGCGAAAATTCACACTTGAAAACAAAGATTTTTAAGGTGCAGCCAGAATCACTTAAGAATTTAAACAGCGAATAGTAGCTGAATGCTGTCTGTCTGTATCATTGCATGGAAGTAAATGGCGAACATTTCGAACAATTCATAAAATAATTTAGCCTTTGTAGAAAACATTTCTTAAACGCAAAAATTCCCCATTAATTTACATTTACTATTTTTATTTTCCTCTCGTCCGGAGTAATTATTATTAAAATCTTTTCACTAGCTTGCATCATCCCCTAAATTTAAAGCAGCCAACTCTTGCAGTTAATTTATTAATATTTTTTTTTGGACAAGCTGCCATTTCTTCGTGAATGACAGCAGAGGCTTCAAATTTGGCAGTTGTAACCAGGGTCGGAAACCCTTCAAAAAAAGGTATCACTCGACCCCCCTTTCCATTTAACATTTTGGGGGTGAATCTCACCCCCGCTCAGAGGGTGATGTTGCGAAATTGAAAATAGGCGCAAAATGTTATTTGGGATGGATACTTTTAGTTGGGACACCCTGTATATATATATATATATATATATATATATATATATATATATATATATATATATATATATATATATATATATATATATATATATATATATATATATATATATATATATATATATATATATATATATATATATGGTAAGCACGGACTAATGCATGTTTTTGAAAATATCAGTTTGAAATTTTGTGAGCATTTATGAGACACCATTTGACAACTTACCTATTTTTGACAACTTTGTTCACTTAATCTATAATCTTTTAAACGAAAGCTCCTAAAGTTTTTTTTGAAAACTATGTTGCATTTGTAATTATTTTTAAAATTACTGAAAATAAACCATAATCCAAATTTCCTACTGTAAGTTTTTGTTTCAGTATTTGATTTTTAAAACCCATTTTAATATTTCTAAAATTTGTAAAATTTGATAAAGGTTATAGCCGAAACATTATTAAATTGAGACATGAATACGTGAAAATAGTTGTTTAATTGTTAATTGGAGGATATATATATATATATATATATATATATATATATATATATATATATATATATATATATATATATATATATATATATATATATATATATATATATATATATATATATATATATATATATATATATATATATATATATATATATATATATATACATATACATTCACGGATGGAAAAATACAATGTGTTTTCATTCCGGGTGTACATCCATTCACTACTGTCGTTCTGAAAAGAACAGTTTTGCTGACGTTTCACATTTGGCATTTTCGAAGCTTTCTTTCTCGCGTTCGAATAGAGTTCTTTTCAGAACGATAGTAGTGAACGGATGTACACCCGGAATGAAAACACATTATATATATATATATATATATATACATATATATATATATATATACTAATGTTTCTCTTTTGTTCTTTGCTTCTTAAAATATCAATTCAAAATTTTGTGGTCTGGTATGGGATCTTTCACGTGATAACCACCAACATTTATTTACCTTCCGAGAAAGCTCAAAGTTTCCTGAATGTCAGTTTTCCTCCAAATTTAGAATTAGTAAGTAGCGTAACTAAGCAAAATTTAATTTAGAGCAAAAAGTGCTTTTTTGATATTTTCTTGATATAAAATAACTTTTTCAAATTATTTATCCAAAAATACTGAATTGCTTTAGTGATTAAGGAGTATTACAGTGTTAAAAAATGGTTTTGGGTAAAATTTTTATTTTGGGTCTGAATAGTGTATTAAAATGAAATACACAAATAATTATTATGGTTTATTTTCAGAAATTTTAAAAATAATTACAAATGCAACATAGTTTTCAAAAAAAACTTTAGGAGCTTTCGTTTAAAACATTATAGATTAAGTGAACAAAGTTGTCAAAAATAGGTAAGTTGTCAAATGGTGTCTCATAAATGCTCACAAAAACATGCATTAGTCCGTGCTTACCAGATATATATATATATATATATATATATATATATATATATATATATATATATATATATATATATATATATATATATATATATATATATATATATATATATATATATATATATATCTGGTAAGCACGGACTAATGCATGCAAGAAAATATCAAAAAAGCACTTTTTGCTCTAAATTAAATTTTGCTTAGTTACGCTACTTACTAATTCTAAATTTAGAGGAAAACTGACATTCAGGAAACTTTGAGCTTTCTCGGAAGGTAAATAAATGTTGGTGGTTATCACGTGAAAGATCCCATACCAGACCACAAAATTTTGAATTGATATTTTAAGAAGCAAAGAAAAAAAGAGAAACATTAGCATATATATATATATATATATATATATATATATATATATATATATATATATATATATAATGTGTTTTCATTCCGGGTGTACATCCGTTACTCTATTCGGACGCGAGAAAGAAAGCTTCGAAAATGCCAAATGTGATTTTGGCGAAACGTCAGCAAAACTGTTCTTTTCAGAACGACAGTAATGAACGGATGTACACCCGGAATGAAAACACATTGTATTTTTCCATCCGTGAAGGAGTAAAAATCAACATATATATATATATATATATATATATATATATATATATATATATATATATATATATATATATATATATATATATATATATATATATATATATATATATATATATATATATATGTATATATGTATATATATATATATATATAATATATATATATATATATATCGTCCTCCAATTAACAATTAAACAACTATTTTCACGTATTCATGTCTCAATTTAATAATGTTTCGGCTATAACCTTTATCAAATTCTACAAATTTTAGAAATATTAAAATGGGTTTTAAAAATCAAATACTGAAACAAAAACTTACAGTAGGAAATTTGGAAAACAGTCACACACACACACACACACACACACACACACACACACACACACACACACACACACACACATATATATACACACACATATACATATATATATATATATATATATATATATATATATATATATATATATATATATATATATATATATATATATATATATATATATATATATATATATATATATATATATATATATATATACTGTTTTTTTTTTCATATGTTACCTAACCCATGCACCCGCTGTATAATATAGTAATATAATAACTTTAATAGTGTGTGAAATATTTTTGTAAACATTTAATTATTGTCCTCTGTATTTCCAGATTCCAGGTGTAAATGCAATTCAAATGCCAGTACCCTCAAGTTATAACGACATAACTACTGACTGGCGAATAAGGGATCATGTAGGATTGGTATGGTATGATAGAACATTTTTCGTTCCAAAATTTTGGTCTGAGATTGGACGGGTATGGTTAAGATTTGAATCTGTTAACTATGCCGCTCAAGTGGTAAGTATAAAGAAAAAGAAACAATACTTAGGAAAAGTCTATTAAAGACATACTAAAGGGTGGTGAATGTTATTTTAAACAAATATACACAAAATAAAATGGCCATTGAAAATTCCTACTTGGGAATTTTTTTTAGGCAAGAAAAATGCTTTACTAGAATGTTTGTACAGTTAATCAAAACCAATAAAAACCACAAAAACATCACATAAATTAAGATGTACCTTTAAGCATTTTTTATGTGACAGTCTCTTGTCTTAGAACCTGAAACAGGTAGGGAAAAAATTTAGAACAAACATTTTGTAGGTTTATTAATTATTTATTTATTTTTGTATTTTCAGGGTGTTTCTGTTCGTTTTTTGTAAATGTACCATTTAGGGTATTCTCAATCTTCTTTTTGTTATTAAAAATATCACACAATCCAGCTATTATTTCCATTAATTAAACCCACGCCATGCATTGCCAATAATAGCTGCACACGTTTTGTAGATTTATCAATAATACAGGCCCACATAAAATTTGCGATCAAACTATTTTAACTTTTTTCCCTTAATTAAGACGTATATGTACCTTTAAAACCCCATTTTGCTTCGAGTAAAACGCGTTAAAACCCCGTTTTAAATTGAAAATTTATCGGGGATTTATCAGCAGTAACTATCCCACGGTCGGGGATTCCCCGAGACTCAGTTTACTTAGAACAGAGAGCGATAATATTTAGTGTCAATGTGTTATTCAAACGGGCGTTGTCTATCTAGTTTTTTAGTTCTATCAGTGTTTCACTGTTCATTTTCTATAAAAAAAAATGTCTAGTAGGTGTAAAAATTAACCTGATGACTTTTGGTATATTTATGGACAGTTCATAGCGAAAAAGCTTAAAAGAAACATAACTGATTTTGTTAAAAATTAATATTTTGCTTACTTTAAAATTAAACTTTGGACACCACACAACTGCTATTTTTATCTTTGTTGTGATATTAAAGGTCGTAACACAAAATCTATATATATATATATATATATATATATATATATATATATATATATATATATATATATATATATATATATATATATATATATGAAAATGATTCAAATATCATGTACTTTAATTTAGTAGTTTCGGCGATTTATTGGTTTAAACCTTAAAGTAGACTTTAATACATCAGATTAGTGGAGATCAATTAAATCAAGAAATCTGCCAGCAAGTGGTGTAAAAATAACTAATGAGGATACTAAAATTTGAATTCAGCCTGGTGAGGAGTGTTTAAGTTATGCCGGGAATTGACAGACAGACACACAAACCGACAGACGAAACGACGGAATCGCTAAAACATATTTTTTCGGATCCAGGAACTCTAATACGCGAAGATATGTAAAACCTGAGAGGCAGATTTTTTTCAGATTACAAAAATTTTATTTGGTAGCCATTTTGTACAGCTATCTTGAATTAGTACCACAGTTTTACTAGTTGATTCCTACACAATACTTGATTTTTGTGCAAAATTTAAGATAAATTGGATGAGCACTTATTTAGTAATAGTTTTTTTAACATTTCACTATGCCGTCATTTCGTTTTGCCATATTGGATTTTTACCAAAATGTTACCAGGTCATCCCCGTATGACCCTTAATTTTTGACCAAATGATAAGTCAATCGGGTAAGTAGTTTTTTAGATACATAGCGAACAGACAGACCAATAACCTGACTGTTTTTCGTCATCTAGGGACCCTAAAACGTGAAGATCTGAAAAAATCACAGAGGGTGATTTTTTCACGATTACAATACTTTTTTTACGAGGGAAGTAAAAAAATCAGTTAAATATACTATTAATTACGCATACTGCAGATCTGAAAGATACAGCATACATTTAGTTAAATAACAACTAAAAATTATATGTCTCAGGAACTGATGAGTTAATCTGGGTAAGGTAAGATGTTGTAATACATTACATCATAAGAAGGTGCAGTTACATGGAAAACAATGGGTATAAAGTGTTTGTGAATATAAGGATATCATGTTTTATTTCGCAAAATACCAAACAGTTTACTAAAATTGAATATTCATTACTATTTATCTCTCCTATATATAATTCTGGAAAAATTAAGGCAGCGTTAAAAGTTTTCAATAATATTGCTTAAGTTCCTATAAGTGTATCCAGTTTCTTTGAAATTTGAAATAATAAAGTGAAAAAACAAGACACGATTCAAATTTTTTTTTTAATTATTATAATTTGATCTTTTCAATCATGCAACAAAACTCACTTCACAAAACTTCAAACACTCATTAGGCCAAAATCAAGTTCTCCTCTAAAAATCATGTTATAAATTTCACACTTCAGTTAGTTGTTGTTATTGAAAAATGTTACTCAAAAGGGACCAAAGATTCGTATATATAGATATATATATATATATATATATATATATATATATATATATATATATATATATATATATATATATATATATATATATATATATATATATATATATATATATATATATATATATATATATATATATATATATATATATAAAGAAATTTGGTTATCGACCGTACTGTAATAAATCAAATGAAACAAAATTTCGGGTATGCGGTCTGTGACTATAAAAACACTCTTTTGGTTTTTAATTCTATATATTTCGTCAATTTTTTGTCGACTTCATCAGGAGAAAGCTAAAATACAATTTAAAAAAATACAATTAAAATTTTTTGTTAATGGAAACATTAAATAAAAGATTATTTACAAAACTTAGAGTTAGTCCATTGTATATATAAAATAGTGGACGTCTTGTTGACGTCAAGCCTGAACAGAGCGGTATAGTTATTCTAAACATTAAAATGATCATTTTCTTTGCAACAAAACATTTAACAACACAATTAAATTAATCTTAATATATTACAGTATATATTGCTCAATTGTTTGGTATCAGTTTTGTAGTTGACACAGTTTTTTCTTTTGTTAATGTGGTACATTTCAAGGAATAATCTGCTTTTGTAATTATTTTGGTGTTCCAAAATTTTAACATTGGTATAATCAAAATGTACCATATTAACAAAAGAAAAAACTGTGTCAACTACAAAACTGATACCAAACAATTGAGCAATATATACTGTAATATATTAAGATTAATTTAATTGTGTTTTTAAATGTTTTGTTTCCACACTGTATCATATTGATTTTACTGTTAACACTGACAAAGTTATTTTAATCCTATTGTTTGTTTTTGTAAGGTTTTTTTTAATTATACATATTTGTTTTTATTGTATTTGTGAATAAGTTGCAAAGAAAATCATCATTTTAATATTTAGAATAACTGTACCGCTCTGTTCAGGCTTGACGTCAACAAGACGTCCACTATTTTATATATACAATGGACTAACTCTAAGTTTTGTAAGTAATCTTTTATTTAATGTTTTCATTAACAAAAAATTTTAATTGTATTTTTTTAAATTGTATTTTAGCTTTCTCTTGATGAAGTCGACAAAAAATTGACGAAATATAGAGAATTAAAAACCAAAAGAGTGTTTTTATAGTCACAGACCGCATACCCGAAATTTTGTTTCATTAGATATATATATATATATATATATATATATATATATATATATATATATATATATATATATATATATATATATATATATATATATATATATATATATATATATATATATATATATATATATATATATATATATATATATATATATATATATATATATATATATATATATATATATATATATATATATATATATATATATATATATATATATATATATATATATATATATATATATATATATATATATATATATATATATATATATATATATATATATATATATATATATATATATATATATATATATATATATATATATATATATATATATATATATATATATATATATATATATATATATATATATATATATATATATATATATATATATATATATATATATATATATATATATATATATATATATATATATATATATATATATATATATATATATATATATATATATATATATATATATATATATATATATATATATATATATATATATATATATATATATATATATATATATATATATATATATATATATATATATATATATATATATATATATATATATATATATATATATATATATATATATATATATAAATATATATATATATATATATATATATATATATATATATATATATATATATATATATATATATATATATATATATATATATTGGTTGGAAATATTTTTAATAGGCAAATTTTATCAACTTTTAAAGCCTTATATGAAAAACTTTTTCACGTCATTATATTCCAACAAGATTTTGTTTATAAAATAACTGATGGCAGGTATTTTATATTCTATTTTGAATCTGTGCTTAAGTAAGTAATAATGTTTAAGCTGTTAGAAGTTATTAATCACCTTCCTTTTATGTACTATAAAAAAATTATCTTGCATAACGAGACAAAAAAAGTTTAAAGTATATAGAGCTTTTTTAACTGTAATAAATAATTTCTCTTTTATTAAAATATTGCATATTTCTGGAAAATTACTTTTATTTTATTGCAATATCTTACCTTTCAGGGGAGCCAAGTCCATTCGCCCGAGAGTTACTAACCTTTTGCTCACGAAAATCCACTAAAAATAAAAAGTCAGTAAATTTGCTTTACCCGGAACTTCTCTCGTTATGATGTTTTTTTCCATTTGTTATGGATAGTAAACTGTGACCAAATATAGTTCGGCACATAGTCACGGTATATACGTGTTACATATACTGTAGTTTTAGACATTTTTATTGGGCGCCTATGCCACATTTGACTTCTGGGCATAATTTGAAATAAATTCAATAAGTAGTTTTTATAATAATATAAAGTAAATTTAAAGTCAATTGAACAAAAATTTTTAGTTGTAGGGGAATAAATCACGAGCTCAATATTGGACAGGCGTTTTATTGCTGTTATTAACGTTTCGATAGTTTGGTTTTAATCTTCCTCAAGGCTACAATTAAAATAAACATACAAATAACAAAGTATATTTTGAAAAATTGGACAAACAATAACAAAATGTACGAGATTCAATATACTGACAAAAATATTTATATTTTATGTATAATTATAAATTTATTTATATACATATTTTTATCTCAGTACATTGGAGCCAGGGGCGTGCAGTCCATGGAAGAAAGGGAAGCAGTGCTTCCCCAAAAAAAATGTAATTTTTGAAATATAAAACCATTAATTTAGTTTATATTAAAAATGCTAAAATATTATCTTAATTATCAAGCCCATAATAAATGAGGCCTTGACTCCGACCGAGCCACAATAGAAATCTAATAGAACCTATGCGGGCCGCTAGCTTCTCTGCAGCCAAGTCCTGTATGCTTGATTTCCTGTGAATCGAGCCAGATGTTATTGAACTTTCCACCGGCTGTTTGCAATTTTTGCATTTCAGTCGCGTGCTTTAAGTGGGGGCGGAAGCTACCGTTGGAGTAGGTTTTTTGTTTGAACGGCTATCCGTGTGTTGTTGTGGAAGACAATAATACGGGCGTGGATATGCAAAATGTGTCGTGTGTGTCTTAATAATAAAGGGATTTTCAACATTAAACTTCGCTGATAAGCTTCAAATAATTTCCAAACGAAGGGCAAAACCGCCTATGAAAAATTTAACCACAAAAATAAAAAACTGTATTAGACATTTTTATCCGAAAAACAATACGAACAATTTAAATGGCTAACAGGGTGTGAAAATATAAGTAAATTATTTTGTTGGCCATGTTTACTTTTTGAAAATGAAAAAGGTCTCTGGAATAAAACTAGTTTTTCCGATTTAAACAATTTCCATAAAGCTGTAAAAAGACACATTATGTCCAAAGCTCACTTGCAGGCCGTCATAAAAGAAAAAGTCTTCGGCAAAACCAGAATTGAACACACCCTTAATAAACAGTTACAACAACTATACGATAAAAATTATTAATTATATATTAAGAAGACTTATCGATGTTGTTTGTTTTCTCGGACAGCACGAATTGGGATTTAGAGGTCATGACGAAACAAGGGTTTCTTCAAATAGAGGAAATTTTCAAGGTTTACTTAGTATAATGGCTAAATATGATGATTGCTTAAAAAATCATTTAGAACAGTCTAGCATTTTTCGCGGAACGTCGAATCAAATCCAGAATGATTTAATTTCCGCTGTTGCAAGCATTATTCTAAAAAGAATTAAGCAGGAGATTGGCGAGGCGCGGTTCATTGCTATTGTTCTGGACGAAACAACTGATATCACTAATTTTAGCCAATTATCTATAGTAATACGCTACGTTAAAACAGACGGAAGTATTCAAGAGCGATTTTTAGGTTTTAAGAATGTTAAGTCCTAACACTGGAACCTGTAGTGGAAGATAGATCAAAATACAAGAGTTCTAACCACACTAAACCACAACTTGTTACGTTCTGCACGCGCGTTTTGCTAACCAAGTCAGCATCATCAGCAGATGATGTAAACCAAACAGTTTAGTTAATAATGCTAAGGAACTAATGCAATTTTTAAAAGACAAGGAGCTGGAAGATGCCTACACCGAAGTGTCGAAATTGTGTGAATTAGTATTGACAATGCCTGCCACAAGTTCATCAGTAGAACGCAATTTTTCAACACTTAAACGTATAAAAATATCGTGAGAAATTCAACGGGGCAGGAGAGACTTTCGCATACATCGATGTTGTACATTGAAAATAAACTTCTCCAAAATATGTCGGAGCATCGACGTTCTTATGATGACGTCATTGACAAATTTGCAAAAAATGTGTCAGAAAATCGTACAGCAGATGCATTATATACCGTAGTTTATAACGTTTCTAAATAAATTAATGGAGAGAAAAAATTAGTTGCTGAAAGCTATGATGGAGCTGCAGTAATGGCAGGACAATTAGGGGGTCTGCAAGCTAAAGTTCGAGAAACTTTCCCAAGTGCTGTGTTTGTCCATTGTTTTGCTCATAAATAAATTTAGTTTTATCCCAGTCCATGAATCACATTAAAGAGAGTAAAGTATGATGTCATTGACGAATTTGCAAAAAATGATCGAAGAATCGAATTACATTACAAATAGGTAAGTTTCTAAAAATTGCTGCCCTTTCCTAAAATTTTATCGCACGTCCCTGATTGGAGCTCGAACATTTTGTTATTGTTTGTCCAATTTTTCAAAAGTACTTTATTTGTATGTTTATTTTAATCGTAACCCTGAAGGATATAGCAATCAAACTATCAAAACGTTGGCAAAAATTTAAAACTATCAGCAATAAAAAGCCTGCCCTATATTGAGCTCGTGATTTATTCCCCTACAACTATAAAAAAGCTGGACGTGACTTCACAATTAAAAAAATATTTTTTTACGTTGATTTTTAAAAAAAATTTATTTTCCGCCATTTTGTTTCGCTATCTTAAATTCGTACCATAAATATACCAGTTTACCTCTATATCCCACTTAATCTTTGCACAAAAATTGAAATTAATTTAATAAGTAGTATTTTTAAGCTGATTTTTTAAATATTTGATGATGATATTGATTTTGTTTTGCTATCTTGGATTAATTTCGCAATGAGACCATATTACTATAAGTAAAACCTGAGAGGGTAATTTTTTCACGATTATAAAAATTTTATTTGGTCGCCATTTTGTTCCCCATCTTGAACTAGTAACACAGTTTGGCTAATTGATCTCTATACCATAATGATTTATGGCACACAACTTAAAATCATTCAATTGAGTAATTTTTTCAGGCTAAACTATTAAATATTTTATTATGTCGCCGTTTTATTTCGCCATCTTGGATTCGTACCAAAATTTTACCAATTGATTCCAACATAATACTTGATGTTTGTGGAAAATTTGAAACAAATTGGATAAGTAGTTTTTTTAACAATATTTTTTTTAACATTTGACTAGGCCGCCATTTTGTTTCGCCATACTGGATCTTTACCAAAATATTACCAAGTCCTCCCCATATGACCCTCGATTTTTGGTAAAATTTTGAAGTTAATCGGGTAAGTAGTTTTTAAGATGTGCCGCGAACTGACAGACATAGAGACGACAGACGCCTAGACGTACCGACGGAGTTGATAAAACATATTTTTTGGCATTTAGGGACGGTAAAACGTGAAGATATATAAAACTTGAAAGGGTGTTTTTTTGACGATTACAAATATTTTATTTGGTTGCCATTTTGTTTGGCCATTTTGAATTAGTACCACAAGTTTACTAGTTCACCCATATACCACAATTAGTTTTGGCACACAATTTGAAGTCGATCTATCGAGCAGTTTTTTCAACTTGAATTTTTAAATATTTTATTAAGCCACCATTTTGTTCCACCTTGGGTTGGTATCAAAATTTTACCAGTTGATTTCAACATAATACTTTGATGTTTGTGCAAAATTTGAGATAATTTGGATAAATAGTTTTTTATTAATAATTGTTTAAACATTTCATTAGGCTGCCATTTATACTTTAGTTGTTATTAAATAGTGCAAAAACCTAACCTAACCAAATCTACCCGAGAATCTCAAAGGCCACGCCCAATTCTTATTTTTTAAAGATACAAAAAAGTTTTAATTCATTCAGTTGTTCATCATTATTTATTAAAAAAGATTACGAAAAACCTAACCTATCCCAACCTAAAGTTCACCTTGACATAGCCGGCCGCGCCTACATTTTCATTTTTAAAGATACAAAAAAAGTTTTAAATAAAATAATTTAGTTTCATTATTTCATTTTAATTTTTAGAAAATACTGTGAAAATAAATATCATTCCCGAAAATTGTAAAAAAAACGCGCGTTCCCCCCCCCCGCGCATCCTTTGGGGTTAATGATATACAAAAATCTCGTAAAATAGAGACTATGAGCTTCTAAAAAAGAACGGTAAAGGTCAAACACAAAATGGTCAAAGTCAAAATTTTCAGATGAAATTCTTTGCTTATTTTTCCCATAATCAGTGTCCAAAAATACGCCCGATGGCATTTTTTTTTTTTGGAAAATCGAGATTTTTCAATGGCCCGACTAATCGTTTATATAAATAAAAATGGTAAAAAAGTTAAGTTCATACCGTTTTGGGGGTATTGGCGACCTGCTGAACCTGAATCGGGAATATATTTTTTTCTACCTCGCTCCGATGAGGATAATTTTCGATATTTTTGTTTTTCGATAAATTCCGAATTTTCTTGATGCACATTGCCTGTGCTTGATGGTTACGTAATAAATCATAAAATCAGTTTTTAGAAAATTATTAAAGCTGTATATACGACTCTATTTTTACTAAGACCAACATTGTTTTGATCAGGACTTTTGTATAATTCATCCCTAGATACCTCTAAATAAGTGTGCCAAATTTCAAGACTATGAAATTATTTTTAGGTAGAATTCTGTATTGACTGGGCAAAATGGATGGGTGGTCAACCGATAATACTATTTCTGATTTTTCTGCCTAACACTTTGATCGTTTATGTCCGTTTTATAGTACATGTTGCCATTTTTTAAATTTTAGTGGATAAATGGGCAACTAGTCATGAGTCATGAAATAGGGCATCTTCCTTTCCTGTCTGAGATCACAGCTTATGTAAAATATGGAAAAGAAAATAGAATTACAGTAGCAGTAGATAACACGTTACTTCCAGACACAGTACCCCAAGGAAGGGTTATAGAGTTAGAAAGGTGGGTAAATTGTTATATTTACTATGACACTATAGTTTACATATTACTATTAGTTTAAAGTAATCCCATTTCTGAAGAAGAAGCCAAAATAATTTACTACAATTTACAAGATAATAAAGTGCGGGATACGAAAGAAAACCGGGCGGAGTCAATCGGTTTAGGAGGGTCGGCCAAAAAATCTCTTTAAACCAGTGATGTCCCGTCGTTCTTTAAATAGTACAGCACTCCGTTTTGACTATACGCACTTCAGATAATTAAAAAATGTTACTATGCTTAATGAACCTTTATATATATTTGTCTGGTTTCTTTCGTGTACCGCACTTCTATATCTCTTTTGTGTTGCAAAAACGGCGAACTTTCGAATTTTAAAACGATTTAATTTTGATTTTTCGTGATCGATTTACTATAAATATATTTTTCTTGAGTGCTGTCATTAAGCGCTACTGCCTACGTCCACTATTATTGGACCACCCAGTATAGTGATACACGATTTACAAGTCCAGATTTTACAAGGGCAGCCAGCATCAGATCCAGTAAAGGAGATTTATCAAAATTTTAATTTATGCAATTCGACATTGGGCTACTCGGGTATGCCAAAAGTGGCCGTCTGTCTCCGTTTGTCATATTACTTTATACAGGGGCCGTCATTGTGAAGTACTATACAGGGCGTTTCCTAATTGCGTGCTGATGTTAAGCGTGTCTTTATGTCCTAAAAGTCTTAACTTTTGAGATACAGGATAGTAAAGTTTAATAAAAAAAACATTTTTTCTCATCCCAATTCTGATGCTGTTGTAGATAACTGCATGAAATTTGATACACGTCTTCTATGCATTAAGGAGCATACAAATTTACCCAGGTTAATTACATATGCAAGCCACTGGTAGAAATTTCAAAAACTGGTTGTTAATAAAAATGCCCTTTTATGCATAAAAGACGTGTATCAAATTTCACACAGTTATTTATCTATAATAGCATCAGAATTGGGATTTAAAAAAAAGGTTTTTTAAAACCCTGTATCTCCAAAGTTAAGACTTTTAGGTTCATATTAAAGTTTTTTCTTAAAAAGGTCCAAGAATCACCCCCCTTTAACATTAGCACGCAATTATGAAACGCCCTGTATAGTACTTCACAATGACGACCCCTGTACAAAGTAATATGACAGACGAAGACAAACGGTTACTTTTGGCATACTCGAATAGCCCAAAGTCGAACTGCATAAGTTAAAATTTTGATAAATCTTGTTCACTGGAATCAGTGCTGGCTCCCCTACTGTAACTACATTGATGTGCTAATTTTGGAAAAATATGAGCTCTGTAGTTTTTCAAATATTAATTGCAACATTAGACATTTTTTGATACCCGGTATCGAACAGAAAATTAATTATTTTGAAGCAGTTTATTGACAGCTACTTTATGAACAATTTTACAAAATATATGAAAAAAAACTAAGCCATTTTTGAGGTTGACGGCTGTGATTCTAATGGATCGATTCCTTCTAAGTCATTGTCTTCCTCTGAAAATGATGAGGTTTCGTCGTCACTACTTGAAGAACCCAGTGTGATAACTAAATCATCAATAACCGTATCAATTTTGCCATCTACTTCCCGGTATTTATTTTCAATAGAACGAACATGTTTAACATACGATTTCCAATTTTCAGCCGATATTGAGTCAATCGCTTCTGATGTTATTTTATTTAAATCTTTAATTGAAAGTTCACCGGTGTTGCGCTCTCGAATATATTTTTTTACTCCTGCCCATGCAAGTTCAATAGGGTTGAGGTCGCGCATGTATGGAGGCAGCCTTAAAGATGTATGACCGAGATTACGTAAAAGACCGTCAATTTTATACTTAATTTCTCTAGGCTTGTTGGCTGATATTACTTCATATAATTGATATTTTCTCCATGTTGGATCACATACAACATTGTTCGATTTAAGCCACGATATCATATGAGCTTTTGTAGAGTATTTAGTTGGCACTTTATCTTCTACGTGAGAATGATAAGACGCATTATCCATTACCACGACTGATATGGGAGGAATGTTAGGTAGAAGCTTCTCGAGCAACCACTTTTCAAAATTATCTCTATTCATCTGTTCATGATAATCTCCCGTTGTTAGTCCTGAGCGAAAAACTAAAGCAGCACCTGGAACAAATCCGGCTTCTGAACCAGCATGAACTATAATAAAGCGACTACTAGAGCGGATTCCCTGAACAACATCTGTAACACTTTCACTTTGCCAGTATTGTAAACCATTTGATCGTAAAAGCCGATTTAAGGTTTTATACCCGTTCTTTACAGCACGAAGTAGGGGTTTGCAGGTCGGAACCTTCTTCAAGTTTATATAAAAATCCTCTATTGTTCGTCGAATTACTTGAAAATCACCATCGTCAATTTTATCTTTGTATGATAATCGGGGTCTTTTTTACCAGGAGATTTTAAATGTGTCGTAGAATATGAGCGATAATTATGTTCTCTTTGAATTTTTCTTACACTACTTTCCGAAACACCAGTGTAAAATGCAGCGCGTTCTGTTCGATTTTGAATTGGAATAGTCAAACTATTATTTTCAGCCTCTCTAGTACGGGCTTCTATAACGCTCGCAATAACTTCACGCGCACCGCTCCCAATTGTTTTTCCTCTTTTGCTCGTCATCGTTACTTCGAAATAATAATTCAAATTCAACGCAACGCATTTATACAGAAATAAAAAGAAATGCTCGAAATGTATAGGCGCCACTGGAAATAGCTAGAACCTTATAGCAGCAAATGCATGGAGACTCTAGGCACATCCCAATTACAAGTGGACCAGTGCGAAATTTACTAAATCTTCGATTAATTTTCCGTACCGCTTAGCTGGCACACTTTATAGGTGAAGCGGCAAACTATTACAACAAATAAAATAACATAAAATTTATTTGCATAAACAAATTTTACTTTTCCGCTTGCTTAAGACTATGAACCTTTATTTTAAGGACCCCCCGATTTTCTTTCGTGTCCCGCACTTTACATTCTTAAAAAAAAAAATTTTGAGTTAAGACCGTATCAAATTGGAATTACTTTCCGACGTTTGACCTGCGATTTCATGGTGCATAGTCAGGATTTTTCTCTGCACGAGATCAAAGCCCTAAATGCTAAACGAAGGCCGGTGAACAAAGCTGGGGTACCTATATCCAACTTGTGGATTATTATATTTATAAAAAGCCTGTCTATATTTTATAATTTCTTTACGTTCATACATCGCCTAATTCGGAGAAAGTAAACACTTCAACAGAGTAAATAAACTTTTTCGCTATTTGCTTTCGCGGAATACATTATTCATATCTTTGTTTCTCTTTTAACCCATGAGGCGTTTATCCTAGTTAAGATAGAGTTTTCACTATCTTGTCGCCCCTCCAATTATTCAGGCTTCTTATTTGCATCTTTGTTGCGTTGTATCGCCCTATCTTAGTAAAGTTGATTGGTTCGGTAATAAGTGGCAGCGGGATGAAGGAGATTTTTACAAGACGACTTCTAGTTAAAAATCCATATCGGCAGTCCAGGTCTAGTTTTAGCTGAAGCCACAAGGGCTGACTTTATGCAGTATAGTGTACGGGTTGAAATTTTATTGAAGGCAGAGTTGTTGCCTCAGTCACCGTCTATCTACATAATATTCTAGTAAGTCCGATCACTCCCGCTTGAACTTTACCCCTTACCGACGATGGGGGGACATCCTATTGAACGAATAGCCTTCACTCCCCTGGTAGGAATTTAGTTTTCGCATGCTGTGCGTAATTGAATGAGTTAATCGACCCAAAGAGTTTTTGATCCGCAACTTTAAATCGTTGTTTTATAGTAATATATTTTTCCATGAAAAGGATTAAAATGCTTCTTAATCCCTTATTAGTAAACACGAAAGTCGCCTTTTAATTCCAAGAGAGTGAAAAAGAAAATTACTAGCATCAAATATTTCTCTAACACAATTATTTTTGCGGTGTTTTTAAAAAATATCTTAACTGAATCAAACAGCAAATTATATTTTAATTATAAATGAAGCAACAACTTTTAATTAATTTGATCTAATATCGTTTTATAAAGAATAAATGTTTAAATCGAAAATGTTGAACATGAATATGAACAAATTATTTGATTTGTTAAATTGAAGTAATAGATAGTAAGGATAAAATTCGATTTTTAAATAAAATGGGAATGCTATTTTAAAATATAGAAGTCTTAAATTAAATAAGGATGGAAAGAATGTTACAAACATTCTTAAATTTATATATGAATTCAATTCTAAACTTATGGGATGTGTAAAGGGCTTATAGATTTCTGCTCACGAGAAATTTGAATTAGTATTATCTTGAATTGTTTTAGGCAAATAAGGAATGCTTGCGGAAATACTAGAAATACAACAATAATTCAGTTTCGCGGAGCTTTTAAAAAAATGTTTGCCCTATGCTTTGATTTGACAGAAGATGGTAACACTTTAGAAGACACTTGAGATAATTTGCTGCCCATAACACTTGACTTGCTACTTAAGGCATTTTCTTTTAGTATTTTTCTCGAAATTGACAATCAATTTCTCAACAAATGTTCCATGGTTCCAAGCCCATCCCGGATGCATGCATCAAAAGGAGTGGGTTGGTTTCTATGTGTTGTCCTGTAAGAATTTTCTCACTCTATGGCAAGTATTGAGCGGACTGCCTTCTAGATGTCCATGAAGGAGTTAGTATGCATTCCTATGATTTTCAGGTCCTATTCTAGTGTTTTTGCAACTAGTCTTGTTGATGGCTTTTTTATCTTGATGTTTATCCAACACGTTGTTATTGTTGGGTCACACGTCTGTCTGTGATAATTGCCCCGGTCGTAGTACAGTTTGAAGGCATTATTTTCAAGTACTGAACATGATTGGTATTTATAATAGGGCACAAAGCTATCCAGGAGTACGTATTTATTGGCAAGCTTCTAGTGTACGATATTACACACCTGGTTATGTCGCCGGAGGTACTCCGTGTTTGCTAGGTAAGTGCAGCCAGATGTTATATGATGTATAGTGTCTGATCTCCCGCTACATTTTCGACAGTTATCGGATTCACCATACAGGTCTTTGATGATAAATTTAGTATAATTTCGTGTGTTAATAACTTAATCAGGTATTGCAATCACAAATCCTTCTGTCTGTAGCAATAGTTGTCCATCCTTCAGCCACCTGTTGGATGCTTCCTTTTCTATGTGTGGCTGATTCAAGTCATTGTGATGTCAGCCGTGCAGTGCCATTTGAGCCCACTGTTCTTGCTTGTCGTGGCCTGAAAGTGACTTTAGGATGAGGTTGTCACTTGCGAGATTAAGTGGAGAGTACGAGTTATCACTTAGGGTCACTATGCGGTGGAGGCTTCATGTTTGTGCCTTGTTGGTGAAGAAATCTCTCAATTTTTGCAGCTGTCGGGAGTGCGAATTGGTTAAGGCAACAAGGGATCTTCCACCTTCTCTTCGCGGTAAAATCATTCGGGGAGTTGATGACCTTGGATGGTGTGACTTGTACTTGGTCACCATTAGGCTAGTAGTTCGTTGTAGTCCCTCTAGATCCGTGTTAGTTTATTTCAATATTCCAAAACTGTAGGTAAACACGGGCACAGCACTCTTTGGACGTACTGATCTTTCATCTTGGTCTGTCTTTGCTTATCATCGAGCAGTCTAGCTTGTTAGAATCCTAGGTATTTGTAGGCCCCTCCTTGGTTCATCGCTTGAACTATTTCTCCATTGGGTAAGGGCTACATCACCATTAATGACTTTTTCGATGTTTAAGGCTTTACATTTTCCATTGCAAATATGGTTATAGTTTCCACCATAGAGCTTAATATCATTCATATACAGAAGATGTGATGTGGTTCGGGAATTGTCTCTATTAGTTTTGATGTTGAAGCCATGTCCTGTATTGTTGAGCAACGTGAAGAGGGGGTTTATCGCTAAACAGCACCACAGTGGACTTAACGGTAACTTGGTAAATTCCCCTATTGATGTGTATCTCATCGCTGGTAAAAGATTGATCGTCATTATAGATCCTGCGGCTCGTTCTCCACTGGTGCTTGATAGTTGCCAGGAAATTGATGATCACAGGAGCCAGGAATGTGGTACACTGTCAAACGCCTTTTTATAGTGTATAAAAGCAGTGTGTATGTTGCGTTGTTTTTTCTGTGCCTGCTGAAGTACCACAGAGTCGATGATAAGTTGTTCATTGCATCCCCTGTTCCTCGGCTAATATGTTATGACTGTCAATATGGTGATAGATACGATTTGCAATGAATCATGTTAGAATCTTGTACATGGTGGGCAAACAGGTGATAGGCCTGTAGTGGGACGAATTTTTAATCCTATTGTTTGTGGGTAACACAGTTGTAGTGCCCAGCATGAGAAATGCGGGGGTTGTCTCCGGATGATGCATTATTTTGGTAAAATAACGGCTCCTAGCTTTTATTATTATTATATTAAATAATCCTTTACGATCCAACAAGCACAGCCCACTTAAGGATTTGCTAAGTTGCAAAGTATTAAAGAAGGGCGATACCTAAATTGTTACAGCTGCTCATTTTTTATTTAGAGGCACCCGAGTTTTCGTAGATAACATTTTGTTTTATAGATATCTTTTATTAAATTAAAATTATTATCAGTATAAATAATATCTATTATCTCTGTTTCTATTATTGTAA
Source organism: Kuschelorhynchus macadamiae (assembly GCA_030620095.1). Lineage (NCBI taxonomy): Eukaryota > Metazoa > Arthropoda > Insecta > Coleoptera > Curculionidae > Kuschelorhynchus > Kuschelorhynchus macadamiae. The sequence continues at coordinate 1,096,049 of JAUTXW010005518.1, forward strand.
AATAATGTTATATTATTTAGTGTAAGAGCATTATCGGGTCATTTTTCCCAAAAATACAAAATATGTTACTTAATTTAAACAAATTCATAAAAGCCATTTTAGAGAGGCGCTGTGCTTTTCTGAAGAAATATTAAAAAATATTTGCCCTATTATAAAGCTTCCTAGTAAAATTTGAAAAAAAAACCTGGGAGGGATATCGAAATATCATCCAGTTTTTTTTGTATCTGCTCTTTTACATCACCCAATATACTTAAAAAATATTTACAAATTTGTTCCAAGGCTTCCACTAGGCCAAATTTTGTGATCAGTTATTTTGTAAGCCTCCAGATATCAACGTGAGTTGATTCGGACCATGAATGGCCTTAATGGGCCATCTTGATTTTATATTATTTAAAAGTGTAAAAACACTAACACACACTAAAATTAATATGAATGCAAAATTTTAGCACAACAATTCTAGAGTAAGTTGGCCAAAATTGAATTATAAACTTTGTTTTTTCCTGTAATGACAGAAAAGATCAAAAATGAGTCCTTTATTTTAAAACAAAACAAAAAAACCACATCTATATATATTTATATCAAATACATTAACGGCATCACTTCCAGTACAAATTTACTTATGCTCATGTTTCTTTGAAAAAAAAAGTGAAAAACACATATACACCTATAAGAAAACAAATAATGACTGCAGAAAAGATACTTGTACTTAAAATAATTGTGCTTAAAAGGACAATTAAAAAAAAAGGTGTTCAGAACTGAAAAATTTTTGAAAAAAGTTTCATATAATTCCTGGTACAGCACTGGCGTCGAGAAAATTAAAGATTGTCGCTTGAATTAAATGAACAAGAGAAATTGCGCAATCAATCGGTAGAAAAATAATTTCATATATTTTTTTTCCTTTTGAAAATATCCTTTGAATTTCCCCTAAAAATTTATATTATATGCACTTGGACAACAGTTTAGTAAAATATTAGTAAAAACTTATTACATATTAACCTGGAAATTAATTAATTTTAAATTGAACTATTTTTAAATATTTAAGTTTATGTGTTTTAGTGGAAGACTGCAACAAACAATAACGTTTGATTTTTTTAATTACGCCGGAATACATAGACCGGTGAAACTATACACTACACCAAAGACTTATATAGATGATATAACTGTAGTTACACTAGAAGCTTCTTCACAGCAAGGTAAGTTGTTACAGGTATTGGTATGCGTTTCTGGATGAGGGGAAGTTCTAATTCGATATACAGTATTGGGAGAAAAGATAGATGTACAAGTTTTTCATTGTATTTTAATGTTAGCATTCCAATACCAAAAAGTAGAATTGTTAGTACCTAAACGGGAAAGTAAAAATTTTTTTTATCGAAATAGCATATAAGGCAAATGACGCTAATACTGATCAAATTCTAATTACCCACCAATTTTTCATTAAGATTAATAAATCCTAACAATTTTCAGTTAATAATATATATACAAATTTTATTATTTTATGTCTTAGCTGTGCCTATAAAAATAGTTTTTTTGTGTTTCGCTCAGAAATCTAATGAAGTAAATATTGTCTTGTGTAGTTTTTTCTTTTGATTAATTTTACTGGATTATATATCATATTATGCCAGAAAGCTTTAATATAGATTAATAATTAATATAACTAATATAACGTGTAGGAAAAATACAGAAAGCATTTTAATTAGGTACTACTTTAGTTGTAAATCCCTAGAAAATAAAAATAATTACAGCATTTACTTCAGCATAAACTTCTTTATTCCTAGGCTTGCCAGGCACCCTTTCTGGGTAGCGTACCCTTTTTCCCACACACATTTTTAAAATACCTTATTTCTTAAATATTCCAATGGGGTACCAAAAATGCTTTTTTTTTTGTTCAAGCAAAGATTTTATGATGCAATAAATAATATAAAGATCACAATATCAATGTAAGTATCCTGAACAAGGCGATGGAGAGGGGGAGGCGTTGAAAATCACCAACACAATATTTTCACCTTTTAGAAAATTCAGTCCGGGAAGAAAGTCAACCTACTATCATATTGATGACAAGGCCCTGATAAAAAGCAATATATATTATATATATATATATATATATATATATATATATATATATATATATATATATATATATACATATAGTGGGACATTGATTTTTTGGGATGACCGCTAAAGCAATGGAAATTGTTTTGTGTATTTATTTTGGCGCTAGTTGTACTCGTCTTTCAACTAGGTGACTGGACTGATGAAGACCTGAAGTCAGAAACACATGTCTATAGTTTGCCAAATTCCATCGCATTAGCGGTCATCCTAAATAACTCATTTTCTACTATATTTTAGTTCTCGCCGCGCTAATATTTTCCTACTCTTGGGTTATGAGTTTCGCCACAGGTGGCTATATGCTGCTCCGTGGTAAATAAAGTATCAAGTCCGGCGAAGATTTCGGATGATGTCTTGTTAATCACAAATGTCGGTTTTGCTCTTGTTGGTGACACTGGTGTTGTTTTGTGTATTTATTTTGGCGTTACTTGTACTCGTCTTTCAACTAGTTGACTGTACTGATGATGACCTTCAGTCAGAAACACGTGTCTATAGTTTACCAAATTACATTGCTTTAGCGGTCATCCCAAAAAATTCATTTTCTACTATATACAAGTTCTTACCGCGCTAATATTTTCCTACTTTTGATATATATATGTATATATATATATATATATATATATATATATATATATATATATCTATATATATATATATATATATATATATATATATATATATATATATATATATATATATATATATATATATATATATATATATATATATATATATATATATATATATATATATATATATATATATATATATATATATATATATATAGACACATGACGCTATGTTTGTTTAAGGTTTAATGAACCATCTGCTATCCTGGTATCTGCCCCGGCAAGGCTCATCAGGCGGTTTCCTTGGGGGCTATCAGTATTAAAACCGAAATACCCGAACCTTAAAACAAACAAGGTGTCATGTCATTCGACTTTGAAGTCGCATGTAGTACTGTTCCAGTATGATTGAGGCAGAGGCGGACATATCACCGTGCAGTTCGGTGTGGTGCGCGGGGGCCAGGAGCCAAAGGGGCCTACATTAAAATCCGAATTAAATCACAAATACTTAAAAAACTGCTTAACTTTTAACTAGAGGTGGCAAAAGCGAGTCTTTTTATTGAGTCAAGTCAGTCTAGTCATCAGCAATAAATGAATCAAGTCACTGACTCGAGTCATCGAGTCATTTATCGGAGGGGAGTTCAGAGCATACCTGTGATTTCTTACTTGCCGCGAGCGACATCGTTTCAACTTGGTTTGCATGCGGACGGATAACATTATTTTTGCTCCTAACTAATAACCCTAATTTTATGCATTTTTGTTTAATGATTATTAGGTTATTAAGGCTAATAAATCCCCGGATTCCGAATGCTGCGTAGTGTTTAGTTTATATGATGTTTTAATCATTGGTGTTGTTCGCAATTATTAACAGTGTGCCCTTGGATAATATTTTGAAAGTTAAAATTTAAATAGCAATGTCAAGATTAGAAAAACAAACGAGTGTAGTGTTTGAATACTTTACTCGTATAATTCCTTAAGTTATAGGTTTTGTTTGATTTTGCAAATTATAAATAAATATATTTTGTAATGTTCTAATCGTCATTATATTTTATTTATAATATAATAATAATAACTTATTCTATTATTATCTGAAAGTCTGGAGTGCAAGTATGAATTACACTCATTTATAATCAATTTATTGATTAGCATCGAAATAAAGAAATTATGTTTTTTGTAGTATTAGGAATAAAAAATAAGCGAATGAAAAACCCCATCCGTCTATCAGTTATGTAATAATATTGACAGTTAAATAATATTTAATTCATCCGTGATCGACTGCCAGACATGAAACAAAGAATGGTTCACAAATTGTTCCGCTGTACAAGAATAAAGGCCGTTTTACATGCTGCAATTCTTCTTTGCAATATTCAATAGTCTTGAACAAAGGCATGCGCAGTTTGACAAAAGATACAAATGTCTTGCCACTGCGCATGCTTTTGTTCAAGACTATTGCAACTTGCAAGAAAGAATTGCAGCATGTAAAACGGCCTTATCGAGAACTGAAACAGGAGTCAGAGAGTGTACGTAGTAAGTGAACTTCGCAGTCGTTTGAGATTCGAGACTCCAGTGATTTTAAGATAAGTACCTCGAGTCATTCATTAAAATCAAAGATCGGATCACGCGAACCGAATCACTCACTCACTAGCCATCTCTACTTTTAACTTCCTATAAATTCCTAAAATAACACGGCTGCAAACAGCTGTCTCAGTCAAACCAATTCAGCAACCCGAAGAATTGGATGAAATAAAGAAACTTGTAATGACGAAAAACCGTTCAATTATAAATTTTTCCCCAATAAGCCCAGGGGGGTCAAAAGACTCGAAACAAGAAAATATGAGCTTCAGTGAAATCTACTCCTCGTCTTTTACATAGTATGGTATAGTTCCTCGAGTATGGATGTGCTATTCGAAAGTTATAGGCGCTGCTTACTGCCATAATTGCGAAGTATTTTATACCGGTACCATCTTTATGAGCTGTTTCTTTTATCTCACCGTCAACATCCATAAATGATTTTTTTAAATTATATAAAATCTGCCTCTTAAATTCGATCCTAAGACCGCGACTTCCCATCTTTTAGTAAAGAAATCAGTAAATTTCCTTTACCCGAAACTTCCCTCCTAATGAATTATTCCTTTTTTAGAAACAGTGAAGTATGACCCAATTTAATTCAGTACATGGTCATTTAGTAACACATACATAATATCTTTTCAAATATTTGTTTTGGGCGCCATTTTGTTCCATCATCTTGGATTTCTACCAATATTTTACCAATTTCTACTTAAGTCAGATTTGATTTTTATATATTTTTTTATAATTTATAATAAATTCAAGGAATTTTTTTAGGACCCACGGAATTAATAAAAATATTTTTTGGCATCTAAGGGCGCTAAAACCTGAAAGGGTGATTTTCTTCACGATTACAAATTATTTTATTTAAGCGCCATTTTGTTCCGCCATCTTGAATTAATACACCAATTAGTTACGACACAAATTTGAAATCATCCCATTAAGTAGTTTTTTCAGGCTAAAGTTTTAAATATTTTATTAACTGCCATTTTGTTTCGCCACCTTGGATTCGTATCAAAATATTAATAGTTGATTCATACATAACGGTTGATTTTTGTACAAAATTTAAAATAAATTGGATAAGTAGTTTTTTAGCAATATTTTCTTAACATTTCACTAGGCCGCCATATTGAAGTAATGGAATTAGGGACTGGAAGAATAGTTCAGCGTAGCTGTAGTGAATTGTTGGGGAAAAATTGTTGAAATTGTATAACCCAAAATGCTGTTTGTTGTTGCGCCACTGTACTTTATATAGGCGATATTATTTTAACACATCAGGAGAAATGCTTATTGATAATTTTCTCTTATATAGTTATTTATAAAATTAGTCTGTGTTGGAAATTCAACAAGCTTGTTTCATTTTTAATAGGGTATGAGCCCAGGCCGTCGCAAAGCCCATTGATAACCTCCGAAATTTGATATCGTGTTGTGTTAGTTTAATTTGCTATGTAAACAATGGCTGGTAATTAAATAGTTAATGTTCCAATAATTAAAAGGACGAGAGCTAGTGTTATTTAAAGTTTGCTGTTTTGCTGAGAACAATCTATAAATCTATCTAAAATATCATAATTGTAGATATTGTCATCACAAATCAAAGCCTACTTCGATGTAAACCAAAAACACGTCACTTTATGTTCATTTTTAAAGATGCAAAAACGACTTTAGAATTATGGAATAAATTGAAGACGTTGTTTGACGATAAGGAGCATTTTGCAAGAAAGATTAATTTGTTAAGATGTTTAATTTCCTGCGTTTGGAAAAAAAAAGTTTTGACAATTTATGATAAAAGTTGACAACAGGAAAAAACTACGAGTACACGTTTCGATATAATGATGAATGGATTGGTTCACTGTTTGTTAGCCGGATTGCCAGATAGTTTCAACCCAAAATGATTATGGCAATTTTCAAAATTGCCATTACAACGGATTCGATTAGAACTAAACTATTGGATATGGAAAGATGTCGTAGCAGTGGGTTTTTGCCATTAAACATTGGCGTGACAATCGAAAGCCCATAAAAATCTGAAATCGGGCGCGAATGTCAATAAACAGAAAAAATGTTATAAATGTAAACAAATTGGACACTTTCAGAATAAACCCTAAGGTATATATATATAGAAGACTTCAAACGCTTTTAGTGTTTTTTCTGAAGGATTTCAATAAATTCAATTGGTATATTGACTCTGGTGCTAGTGTACATCTGACTGCAAATAAAGAGTGGCTGCAGAATATAGAAAGCTCAGCGAATATATCACAAATTATGGTGGCTAATAAGACAAATGTTCCTGTTATTTGTTCGGGTGATGTAAATTTAACGACTGTTGTTGGAAGCAGTTACGACAATAACTGTTAAAAATGTGTTGTGTGTTCCTCAATTGGCAACGAATTTATTATCGGTAAGTCAACTGATAAGAAATGGTAACACTGTTAAGTTTTGAATAATCGCTGTCAGTATATAAGCTAAAACATTGACTGTTGATACTTTTATTATCGACAAAATCGGTTATTTCAGGAGAAGTTTGGCATCGTCGTTTTGGGCACCTTAATAATGCTTACCTGAATAAAATGAAGGATGGTATTGTCGAGGGACTTAATTATCCAGGTGTACTAGATATAGGGCAGAAAAATTGTGAAATATGCTGCGAGCGACATAGATTACCATTTAAGAATAAGGGTCACAGGGCTAAAGATATTTTGGAAATAGTACATACAGATGTATGTGGTCCAATAAACACTGTGTCTCTTGGAGGATCAAAATGTTTCATAATTTTTGAGGATGACTTTAGCCGTATGGTTGTTGTTTATTTTGTAAATCCCCGGACAAAAGACTGCGTAGTGTTTGATTGTTTAATGATGTTTAAAAACATGGTCGAAAATCAACAAGGCAAAAAGATTAAGATGTGAGATCAGATAATATTTTGAAAGTTAAAATTTTTAAAAACCTGTGGAATTATCCACCAAAAGACAAACCCATATACGCCTGAACAAAACGGAATGGCAGAACGGATAAATAGGACTGTAGTTGAAAAATTCCTTAAGTGTATGCTGTTTGATGCGAACCTTGAACAGAAATTTTAAAGCAAATATATGCAGTCTATTTACGAAACCGGTCATTATATTTCTGGAATTGATAATATAATAATAATAACTTAGGGTGCCTGATGTGAAAAATCTCAGAATTTTTGGCAGCACAGTAATGTACATGTTACAAAAATTTATAATCAATTTATTGATTTTAGCAGGGTCGAAATGATGAAATTAAAGGTTATCGAGTATATAATGGAAAAAACAATATTTACGAATGAAATGTGACCATAATGGAAAATATCAAAGATAAAGAGAACATCATGGTGACAGTATAGCAAACACAGAAGCAGATAATAATGACCTAATATCAGTTCCAGGATCATGTTACAAATGGAATAATTGAAATTGTTACTCTCTAATAGCTCAGGTGAACTTTGGGAGAATGCTGTCAGTAATGACAGTGATGATTCGTCTCCTGATGAAGAATCTATTGTATTAACAAAGATCTGAGAGAGTGAAAACCAAGAAATTTTGAAAATGGTTTTAGTTGCATTTACTCAGAAAATTCTGATGTAAACACTGATCCGGAAACTGTTAAAGAGACTTTATCAGAACCTGATGGCGACCAGTGGAGAAGGGCAATGGAAGAAGAGCTGCAATATTTCGAGGAAAACCAAGCATGGGACCTGGTTAACATTCCTCAAGAACAGACAATTGTGCAGTGCAAGTGGTTGTTTAAAAAGAAAATTGATTGTGAAAACAAAGTGCGGTACCATGCTAGGTTAGTTGCGAATGGTTTTTCCCAAAAACCAGGTATCGATTTTGATGAAACCTTTTCACCTGTTGTAACACTTTCCACCCTTAGATTGTTAATAGCCTTATCTGTGAAATTAGAATTAGATGTCATACATTCAGATGTTACCACCGCTTCTTTGAATGGCATTCTAGAAGAAAATGTTTTTATGATGTTACCAGAGGGATTTAAAACTTATGATAAAAATAAAGTTTTGAAATCGAATAAAGCTATCTATGGACTTAAGCAGTCTGCTAGGGCGTGGTACATAAAAGTTGACGTTGTTGTTAAGAATTTAGGTTATAAGAAATCTGATCATGAACCTTATTTGTTTACTAAGAGCAGAGGTAATTTGTTGACTTTTATAACAGTATACGTTCATGATTTTTTTATTTTTTCCAATGATAAGATCGAAACAAATAATTTAAAACTTGAGTTAGGGCAACATTTTAAGATTAAGGACTTAAGGCAAGTTAAGCAATGTCTCGGTATGAGAGTTAGTATTGATAAAAACAAGAAAACGATTTGTTTAGATCAAGATTATATATAAATCGACTTTTAAAACGATTTAATATGTTAGATTGCAAGACTGTTTGTACGCCTATGGAAGTCAATGTAAATCTTACAAAAACAGAAAAGCCATGTAACACGGAATTGCTATATCAGCAACTTATCGGTTCTTTCATGTATCTCGCTGTTTTGACTAGACCTGATATAGCATTTTCGGTAAGTTATCTGAGTCAATTTAATAATTTTTTCGATGAAACCCACTGGAAACAAGCTAAGCGCGTTTTAAGATATTTAAAACACACTAAGCATTATGGATTAAAGTTTTGTATAGATAATACGGAATTAGAAGGTTTTGCTGACGCAGATTGGGCTGCAGACTCGAATGGTCGCAAATCATACAGAGGATATTGTTTTAAACTTTGTGGTTCCGTAATATCATGGGAATGTAGAAAACAAAAGACTGTAGCGCTATCAAGCACTGAGGCAGAATACATGGCGGTCTCAGAAGCTACAAAAGAGGCTATTTACTTAAGAAATTTAATAGCTGAGTTAACAGAAGTTGTTAATTGTATTAGAATATTCAATGACAATCAGAGCGCAATTAAATTGTCTGCTAATTCAATGTACCATAAGAGGACAAAACACATTGACACGCGTCATCATTTTATTCGGGATGCAATTTCTGATAACTTAGTCGAAGTTAAGTATTTAGATACAGCGAACATGCCAGCCGATATTCTTACAAAGGGTTTGGCATCAGTTAAACATTATAAGTTTTTGGATTTGTTGGGTATAACACACCCATTAAAGTAAATTTTTGATCATCATTTTGTGTTAGTGGGAGTGTTGAAATTGTATAACCCAAAATGCTGTTTGTTGTTGCGCCACTGTACTTTATATAGGCGATATTATTTTAACACAACAGCAGAAATGCTTATTGATAATTTTCTCTTATATAGTTATTAATAAAATTAGTCTGTGCTGGAAATTCAACAAGCGTGTTTCATTTTTAATAAAAATAAGACTATTCATAAAGAAGTAGGAGATTAAGTGAGAGACGAAGTTTCTCTTTGGAAGTTAGTTTTCGGACGGTTATTTCGCATAACTTTAATATTAGCCATTAAGTAATTTATCATTTCTTGGTCATCGAGAAAATACTGAAAATTTAAGCGGATTTGTTTTGCAACAGTAGAGTTTATTAATTTAGTTAGTTAATTAATTCAAAAATATTAACCCAAGTTTTAAAAATAAGTGAGTAAGGCAATACAGAATGAGCTAATTCACAGTTACGTAAGATATGTATTATATCTAAAATAAATTTAATTAATATATTAAATAAAATAAGAAATTCGCCAAAAAATAAGTAGAATAAGAGTTTTTGCCAGAACCGATCAAATTATTAGAAACGCAAATCTTCAGCCACTAAATTTGAAATAAGGGAAAGCTTTTTAGTGTTTTAAGAATTAAAAAAGATCAGTCTGCGCATATTATGACTGAACCGATTTTAAATATATTGAAAAATCCTAATATTCCAATAGTTAACTAGGTAGGGTGGTGCTAGCATTGTAAACAGACAATGGCGTTTAAACAATAATGAAGCAGGTTCCAACAAATGCTGAATATGTGCCCTGTGCTGGTCATAATTTAGGGATTAATGATGCAATAAGGAGCATGGGAGGTATTGATACCACAACATTTTTTTCTAAATTACAAATCATTTGTAGTTTCTTTGTACTTAGTATTGAACGGTGCCTCCTGATTTCAATTACTGTTGATTCAGAAATAACTCTAAAGAAGCTTAACACCATCCGTTTGCCAGGAAGGAAACAATCAATTGGAGCAATAAAAATTCGATATTTTGACATTTTAAAGGCTTTCAGAAAATTAATTGAAATCGTCTAAAAAGAAGAAATTCAAGAGGCTTCCATTTAAAAAAGAAAATTGAGAATGTTAAATTTATTCTTATTATCCTCTTTTTGTTAAATGTTTATTTAAGTCAAGTCAACTTAGCTTCAAGTACTTTACAAGAACTTTATTTCAATTTTCAATCAATTTTAGACACTGTTCGAAAAAACCTCTCTGATTTAACAGAAGAGGAGGCCTGTAATAACTGCAGTGTAAACGAACTGGCGAAGAAATGGATTAAGATTAAAGCCAGGAAAAGACAACGAAACGTTAAAAAATCTTTGCTTAGTCGTTTATTTTAAAAGTAGAGACAATTATTTTATGGCTAATATTTATTATTGATATTATTTGCAATCAACTAAAGGAAAGGTTTTCTGCTATGGTTTCTAGACAAAAAAAATAGTTCTTAGAATCTCGAAATTTATTCCCAAAATACAACTGAAGTAACTCTACCAAAATGTGTTAGTTTAAGTGCTACGTTTCCAAAATTGTGAGAGTTAGCTAAATATGCTCTTGGAAGGACATGTCAAATCTATATATAGCATAGGGGGTCCCATGAACATGTTTTGCACCGTGGCAATTATATTTACCAGTTAGTAGATCCGCCACTGGATTGACGTTTCGTTTTCGAGTTTGTCATATGGAGCAATCTGTTATTTCTGATCTCCCTGGGTACAAGCCTGCCTGATGAGCGTACAGGCCCAGACATCATGAGGAGGGTACCCTGTGACATAATCGCAAGCGTTTTGCACCTGCAGAAATTGTATATTTTTGCTATTCTACACACACACACACACACACACACACACACATATATATATATATATATATATATATATATATATATATATATATATATATATATATGTTGATTCGTAGTCCTTCACGGATGGAAAATATGATGTGTTTTCATTCCTGGTGTACATCTGTTCATCACTTTCGTTCTGAAAATAACAATTTTGCTGACGTTTCGCCAAAATCGCATTTGGCATTTTCGAAGCTTTCTGTTTCACGTCCGATTGAAGACTGTTCAGTTTCATATGATACGCCAACTTTTAATAAAAATAATTCACCTTACTTTTGCAAGCTCTCAGTAATAGACATGATAGTACTTATGAAAAAGTTTAACATAATTCTCAAATATGCAGATTCTATACACTACAAATATATTGTTTTTCCTTTAAACAACTTGTTAAGATATCACGTTTATAAACGATTTTTTAAATTAAGGTCATCAAAACTGAGAAGACACCAAAAGTACCCTATCTAAAAATTTAAATCTGGCAAGCCTACCTAATCCAGATAATGTAGGTAATTTAATTCTGCATCGTTTATTTCTAGCAAAACTTAAGTACAATGTGACAATTCAAGGAGATTATGATATAAAATGTAGAGTAAGTTTGTCGGATAAGGCAAAAGACGTAGTTGCAAAAAATGAAGAAACAACTGAGTGTTTGGGCGTTTTATATATAGACAACCCTAAACTATGGTGGCCGTATTTAATGCATCCGGACCCCGGATATTTGTATTCTTTAGAGGTAAATTACAAAATCTAAATTAAAGTTTTGACTAAATTTCCATAAATAATTATAAAAAGTGGGTACGAATAAGACAATGTATTAGAATTATTATTTAGGTAGAATTACTAGACAGCTTTGGAGATCTTGTTGATAAATACGTTCAACCAGTTGGGCTGAGAGTACTCTCATGGACTAATAATAGTTTCTTTATAAATAGCAGACCTTTATATTTACATGGATTTGGAAGGCATGAGGATTCGGATATTAGAGGAAAAGGTAAGACAAAAGTCAGTTTGTTGTAGTGTTGTTTGGTTATTGTTTACTGGTAATGTTAATGACCGATTGAGTATAATGGGTCTTTGGTAGTACAATTTCAGTCACCACGTACAATTTTTCTTAATTTATTAATTTTTGATAAGAGATGTTTGTATTTTTAAGTTTTTTTTTGTTGCAAAATAGGCAAAAAGTTTGATAAATAATACCAAACACGTTTTGTAGTTGTTTTTTTCTATTTAAATTCAATTTATTTTAATTCAAAAATAATCTTGTCATTAAAGTACGTAAATCTGATTACTGGCAAGTCAGTTGTATCATATTTATTTATTTTGTTTATTGTTTCCTTATCGGTTTTCCCTAAGAGTATTTATTGGGACGTTAATACCAATCAGTATTATATATTTTTTTAAATCGGCTTTATATCAAATAATTGTTAAGTTAAATATTCAATATCTGGCAATAGACGATGAAAAGTGCTTCAATACCTTTTGATCTATTCAAAATGAAATATTGGTTCATTTAACTCGGCACTCAGGCAAATCATAGCATGCAAGTAAGCACAAAAAAATGGTATTTAACAGGGGCGTGCGGTGAAATTTTAAGAAAGGGAAACAATTTTTAGAAACTTACCTATTTGTAATGTAATTCGATTCTTCGATCATTTTTTGCAAATTCGTCAATGACGTCATCATAAAAACGTCGATGCTCCGACATATTTTGGAGAAGTTTATTTCCAATCGACAACAACGATGTATGCGGAAGTCTCTCCTGCCCCGTTGAATTCCTCATGAAATTTTTTATACGTTTAAGTGTTGAAAAATTGCGTTCTACTGATGAACTTGTGGCAGGTATACAATTACCATATTACAATACAAATTCACACAATTTCGACACTTCCGTGTAGGCATCTTCCAGCTCCTTGTCTTTTAAAAATTGCTTTAATTCCTTAGCGTTATTTTTTGCGCTAATGTCATCAGTTTCGTAAATCACTTTTAGTTCAGATCGCAGTAACACTCGGTCAAAGAACTGGCCATAATGAAGAAGAAGAGATTTAAACGCATCTTCTGGAAAGTTTTTCCTTTAAATGCATCAAAATGGCAGAGCTCGAGAAATTTATAATCATTTAAACCGTTAAATCTATAGTTTATATGTTGCTGAATTTGTTCGATTATTTCATAAAAGAGGCATCTGTATGATGTTTGAACATCTCCCATCTTGTCTGTTCGAAGACGCTTGGCTTGTGGCTTTTTTTAACATTTACATTTACATACATTTAACGTCATCGTTTTCTCCCAAAATAGGTCAAAGTCATCTCTTTTTTGGCTTAATATGAACTTAAAATCATCCACTTTTTTTAGGCAAAAAGCAATATTATTTGTTTTAGTTTGTAATATATTAAAAACATTGTCCGAGAATGGAAATATTTCTGAAAATATGTTCAACAAATAATTAAAATTACAATCTCGTTTCAAACAGTCCAAAACCCCCTCGAACTACTTATTGCTTCTGAGTCCCACGTTTCATTATTTTCTATTATATTCTCAAATAGTTCAATCAGTGATTCACGATTTTTAGATACTGTTAACACAAGTCTTTCATTATAGTTCCACCTAGTAGGAGCTACTTTGGGCAATCGTTTGTGGAAAATGGAGTCCAAAGCTTGTGTACGTTTTGTTGACTTGGAAAAAAAAGCAGCCATGCCATTTAAAGTAACGAAAAATACTTTACACTCTTTAATGTGATAGATTGACTGGGATAAAACTAAATTTAATTTATGAGCAAAACAATAGACAAACACGGAACTTGGGAAAGTTTCTCGAACTTGCTTGCAAATCTCCTAATTGTCCTGCCATCACTGCAGCTCCATCATAGCTTTGAGCAACTAATTTTTTCTCTCCATTAATTTCTTTAGTAACGTTATAAACTACGGTATATAATGCATCTGCTGTACGATTTTCGGACACATTCTTAAAACCTAAAAATCGCTCTTGAATACAAGAGAATAATAGCAATGAACCGCGCCTCGCCAATCACCTGCTTAATTCTTTTTAGAATAATGGTTGCAACAGCGGAAATTAAATCATTCTGGATTCGATTCGATGTTCCGCGAAAAAGGCTAGACTGATCTAAATGATTTTTAAGCAATCATCATATTTAACCATTATAAACTAAGTAAATCTTGAAAATTTCCTCTATTTGAAGAAACCCTTGTTTCATCATGACCTCTAAATCCCAATTCGTGCTGTCCGAGTAAAAAAACAACATCGACTAGTTTCTTTGTGTTGGCGGTGACTAATTTCCAACTGTTTATTAAGGGCGTGTTCAATTCTGGTTTTGCCGAAGACTTTTTCTTTTATGACGGCCTGCAAATGCGCTTTGGACATAATGTGTCTTTTTACAGCTTTATGGAAATTGTTTAAATCGGAAAAACCAGTTTTATTCCAGAGACCTTTTTCATTTTCAACAAGTAAACATGGCCAACAAAATAATTTACTTATATTTTTACACCCTGTCAGCCATTTAAATTGTTCGTATTGTTTTTCCGGATAAAAATGTCTAATACAGTTTATCATTTTTGTAGTTATATTTTTCATAGGCGGTTTTGCCCTTCCTTTTGAAATTATTTAAAGCTTATCAGCGAAGTTTAATGTTGAAAATCCCTTTATTAATAAGACACACATTCACACACACTCTTCTTATTTGCATATCCACGTCCTTATTATTGTCTTCCATATCGTACCATGCACGACGCGACGTCCGTATCACACAACACATGGATAGCCGTTCAAACAAAGAAACTACTCCAACGATATCTTCCGCCCCCACTTAAAGCACGCGACTGAAATGCAAAAATTGCAAACAGCCGATAGAAAGTTCAATAACCTCTGGCTCGATTCACAGGAAATCAAGCATACAGGACTTGGCTGCAGAGAAGTTAGCGGCCCGCATAGGTTCCCTATTTCAAAAATTACATTTTAGAAAATGTTTCGTAATTTTTTTTGGGGAAGCACTGCTTCCATGGACTGCACGCCCCTGGTATTTAAATTGGTTCGCAAAACATAAAATAATGTACCAAATTTTTAATATTTCCCAATATCCATTTTAAAAATCTTTAGTTTGTTTTATTTTTTATAAAATTGTATTTTTTATCTGACTAATCAAACTTCAAATAATGG
This sequence comes from Kuschelorhynchus macadamiae, assembly GCA_030620095.1. Classification (NCBI taxonomy): domain Eukaryota; kingdom Metazoa; phylum Arthropoda; class Insecta; order Coleoptera; family Curculionidae; genus Kuschelorhynchus; species Kuschelorhynchus macadamiae. Next base: position 1,111,493 of record JAUTXW010005518.1, read on the forward strand.
TGATAATATCAAAAATCGGTAATTTTCCTTTGCCAGAGACTTCGTTATGAATTTTTCCTTCTATTACGAATAGTGAAGTGTGAATTTAATTCCGTAGACATATATGTATATATATATATATATATATATATATATATATATATATATTTTTTTTTGCTTTGTGTTCTTTGACCTTTTTTTTCAATATATATTTATCCTAATTTTTCTTGGTTTGAGGTCAATACATTAACAACAAAATTAGTACATATTTTTAAACATATATTTCGTTTCCAAGGTGACGTTTCGACCATAGTTTTGGTCTTTTTCAAACCTAAAATTTGTTTAGCACTATTTTTTTAAGTTTATAAAGTATTAAAAATTTAGGACTTACTATAGAACGTAAAATAGTTGACTAAAAAGTATACATAATCCACATATCTGACATATACCAAGTTCCGTGTTTGTGTATACATAATCCACATATCTGACATTTCCCAAGTTCCGTGTTTGTCTATTGTTTTGCTCATAAATTAAATTTAGTTTTATCCCAGTCAATCTATCACATTAAAGAGTGTAAAGTATTTTTCGTTACTTTAAATGGCATGGCTGCTTTTTTTTCCAAGTCAACAAAACGTACACAAGCTTTGGACTCCATTTTCCACAAACGATTGCCCAAAGTAGCTCCTACTAGGTGAAACTATAATGAAAGACTTGTGTTAACAGTATCTAAAAATCGTGAATCACTGATTGAACTATTTGAGAATATAATAGAAAATAATGAAACGTGGGACTCAGAAGCAATAAGTAGTTCGAGGGGGTTTTGGACTGTTTGAAACGAGATTGTAATTTTAATTATTTGTTGAACATATTTTCAGAAATATTTCCATTCTCGGACAATGTTTTTAATATATATATACTACACATATTTAATTTACATTTTACAAATATTGTGGACGTTTATTACAGACAAATTACAAGCGACTGAGCGAGCACTGTTATAGTAAAGATATATACAATTTATTTAGGTTGTTTATGTCTTTTTTGTCATTTATGGCGTTTTTGTTTTTTTGAATTTCAGCCATCTCAAAAAATTCTCTTTTTTTCAACTGAGGTTCGGATTTTAATACTTTCACTTGTTCGTAGTTGAAAGTATGTTTTTTGGACATCTCATGGTGTGTTAATGCGGTGCTGTTCTTTTTATCATATTTGTGACTTTTCAGTCTATTTTCTAAGTATTGGCTTGTTTGTCCAATATAAACACCGTTACAATTATTGCAAGGGATCTGATAGACTATATTGCTTTTTTTATTAATTGGCGTTTTCGATTTTAAGTTGCTGAAGTTCTTTGATAATAAGTTATAGGCTTTGTGACTTGTCGTGATGTTATATTTTTTAAAAAGGTTTTGAAATTGCTGGGATAAACCATTTATGAAAGGCAGAGAAATGTATTTTGTTTTAGGTAGATTTGATGTAATAATGGCATTTTCAGAATTATAATATTTATGTATTCTGCTTTTGAATAATTTATTTACTAATTTTTTAGGGTATTGATTTAGAGTTAATGCTGCTTTAGCCTTTTTAATTGCTCGTTCTCTGAATTCAGAGTCGGACAGCTTAATTGCTCGATCTGCCAGACCAATAATTACAGATTTTTTTTTTTGCAAAATTCCTGTCACCCAATGTCTCAAAAAAAATCTGTAATTATTGGTCTGGCAGATCGAGCAATTAAGCTGTCCGACTCTGAATTCAGAGAACGAGCAATTAAAAAGGCTAAAGCAGCATTAACTCTAAATCAATACCCTAAAAAATTAGTAAATAAATTATTCAAAAGCAGAATACATAAATATTATAATTCTGAAAATGCCATTATTACATCAAATCTACCTAAAACAAAATACATTTCTCTGCCTTTCATAAATGGTTTATCCCAGCAATTTCAAAACCTTTTTAAAAAATATAACATCACGACAAGTCACAAAGCCTATAACTTATTATCAAAGAACTTCAGCAACTTAAAATCGAAAACGCCAATTAATAAAAAAAGCAATATAGTCTATCAGATCCCTTGCAATAATTGTAACGGTGTTTATATTGGACAAACAAGCCAATACTTAGAAAATAGACTAAAAAGTCACAAATATGATAAAAAGAACAGCACCGCATTAACACACCATGAGATGTCCAAAAACATACTTTCAACTACGAACAAGTGAAAGTATTAAAATCCGAACCTCAGTTGAAAAAAAGAGAATTTTTTGAGATGGCTGAAATTCAAAAAAACAAAAACGGCATAAATGACAAAAAAGACATAAACAACCTAAATAAATTGTATATATCTTTACTATAACAGTGTTCGCTCAGTCGCTTGTAATTTGTCTGTAATAAACGTCCACAATATTTGTAAAATATAAATTAAATATGTGTAGTATATGTCAGATATGTGGATTATGTATACTTTTTAGTCAACTATTTTACGTTCTATGGTAAGTCCTAAATTTTTAATACTTTATAAACTTAAAAAAATAGTGCTAAACAAATTTTAGGTTTGAAAAAGACCAAAACTATGGTCGAAACGTCACCTTAGAAACGAAATATATGTTTAAAAATATGTACTAATTTTGTTGTTAATGTATTGACCTCAAACCAAGAAAAATTAGGATAAATATATATATATATATATATATATATATATATATACTGTCTTCTGAAATATTTCTATTAAGGCGCCAATTTGTTCTAGCATATTGAATTCGTAATAATTCGTACAGTTTCTAGTTATGCCAAAGTTGAAATAAGCAATTTTTACACTGTTTTTTTAAGACCGACATTTATTGTCATGCTAATATAAGTCATAAGTCCATTGAATAAGAAAATTTTCTTACATTGACTTTTTAAACAATTTGGCCGTCATTTTGTTTGGCCATCTTGAATTCTTATCACAGTTTTACCATTTTATCTCTATGTCAAACTTAATACTTGCACAAAATTTGAAATTAATCTAATAAGTTAAATAAGGTTTTCAGGCTGATTTTTTTTTCACATTTTATTAGGCCGCCATTTTGTTTTACTATCTTGGATTCGTCCCAAAATGTGACCAGTTCATTCCTATATAAAACTTGATTGCAAAATTTCAGGTAAACTGGATAATTAGTTAGGATCACATTTCAATAGGCCGGCATATTGGATTTTTACCACAATCTTTTCAGGTCATCACCATACAATCCATAATTTTTTAATAAAATTTGGACTCAATCTGGTAATAGTAGTTTTTTAACTATGCCGCTAAATGACAGACAGATCGACAGACAGACCAACGGAATTGAGGAAACCTATTTTTTGGCATCTAGAGACCCTAAAACGTGAAAATATGAAACCTGGAAGGGTGATTTTTCACAATTACAAACCTTTTATTTGACCGCTATCTCAAATTCGTATCACACTTTTACCAGTTCATTTATATCACACTTAATTCTTGCACAACATTTGAAATAAATCTAAAAAATAGTTTTTTCAGGCTAATTTTTTAAATATTTTATCAAGCCGCCATTTTGTTTTGCCGAATCAGCTAATTCCTACGTACTGCTTGATTTTTGTTCAAAATTTGAAGTAAATTGGTAAGTAGTTTTTACTTCCCTCGTAAAGGGGAGGTATTGTTAGCGTGAAAAAAATCACCCCCAGGATTTTACAGATGTTCACGTTTTAAGGTCGCTAGATGCCAAAAAACATGTTTTCTCAATTCCATCGGTCTGTCTGCTTGACTCTTCGCGACATATCTAAAAACCTATTTGCCGATTGACTTTAAATTTTGGTCAAATTAGAAGTAATACAACGTGTAACAAAAGTAAGGAAACGGCAAAATATCTCAGGCATCGCTTACCTGAATTAAATGAAAATATGTACACTTAAGTATGAAATTATGCCGGATCCAAGGACGTTTCTGTTATAGAAGGGAAAAGAAATCAATGGAACACCCTATATTATATAACTTTTTTTTTAAATCTGCGTAAAATTCTCAATACTTTTTATTAAGGGCACTTTTTATGTGCAGTTCTTGCGAAAACAAGGGTCTAATATCAATAATTTAATGTATTACCTTTCATTAAAATACTTGCACACAAAAGGTACGTCCAATCCATCTTTCAAATAAAACATTGTCTAAATATTCCCACACATTTCGAGCAAAATACGGTGGAGCACCATCCTGCTGAAGCCATATTTCATCATTTAGTACACCTTTACCCAAAAAAAATCCAGTTTAAATACCTAATACAGCAGGTAAAGTAAGGAACTTAGGGTTATTCGAAAATAGTTCTGCAACAGCTAGGAATATTCGGTCCTTAAAAGATTTAAATATCCTTCTCCAGTTAACGTGTCTTCCATGAAGAATGGACCGATTAATTTTGCACCCTTTGTACCACACTAAAAATTTATCTTTTGGGGAAATTGGGTATGATTGTCACATATCCTATGTGGATTTTTCACTGGCCCAATATCGACAATTATGCCTGTTAATTTTTCCATTCAAAAAAAAGTTAGATAGGTATTGTAACGTTCTAGTATGATTTCCTCAGAGAGTACTTGCACCAAAGTTATTTTGTATAAATGAAACTTTTCGGTTTTTAGAAGTTGGTCTACGGATATGTGGGAGACGTCATTTTCTCTTTGTAATGTTCTGGTAGAAAGGTGCGAATTTTCTTCTAAACTGATTAAAATATTCCGAGCCTTATCACCATCTGTTGTGCTTTTAGGTCTGCCAGAACGTAAAGCATCTTTTACTTTTCCAATTGTTTCCAATAAAAGGTACTACATTAAATTATAGATATCAGACCTTTATTTTCGCAAAAACTGTCGACTTTCATAAAAAGTGCTCTGAATAAAAGGTATTGAGAATTTTACGCTGATTAAAAGTACTATAATATAGAGTGCTCCATTAAAAAAATCCTTTTATAACCGAAAAACGGTAAACTTGGCAACAATGAGGAACTCGCAATTGGATTCGGCACAATTTCATACCTAAGGGTACATAATAATATTTTCATTAAATTCAGGTACGCGGTACTTGACATATTTCGCCGTTTCCTTACTTTTGTTACACGCTGTATAAGGATGACCTGGTAACATTTTGAAAATAATCTAATAATCAGTTCAGTTCCAGCAGTTGTACGAGGCGGTTGTGTTTTCGCTCGTATATTGTTTTGCCGGTACTTGAACGTTTGTTTGGTTTTGGTTTGAACTGTTTTGATTTCAATTTGTTTTTTGTGTGCTTTGACCCGATCATCAGTTCGTCGTTTGCTATAAACTAAACTTGACCTTGTTTACCCGGATCCGGTTATTAGTTATAGATATTGTTTGTGCGTGACATTTAAAGATTTTGATTTATCAACTGGAAATATTTACATAATATTTACATAAAATTTATCTACATCTTTTTTTTAATTTTCACTTTTTTGTTCCTTTGAAAATTTTAATTTTTTATTTATTTATAAAATGGCTGAATTTAAGTGCGATTCTTGCCAAAAAATCGTTTCGGAAAAAGACTGTTACAGAATTCGCTGTAGTGGGGAGTGCCGAAGAGATTTTTGTATGGTCTGTACAGGACTGGATAAATCCACGACAAAAGTGCTCTACAAACAAAAATTCAACAACATAAGATTTTTTTGCACTGTTTGCGACTCTCCAACTCTGAAATATTTGCATGATAAAATATCAGATCTCCAAAAGACTCAAATCTCTTCAGAATATCTCGAAGCCCTGGGTTCCTGCTTAAAGAAAAACAACGACATCCTTCCGATCATTGGCGAAATTTACGACATCTTACTCAATCATGACTCCAAATGGAAGATACTGCTAGAAAAAATTGAGGATATTCACAGCCTCCATTCTGGAATATCTGACAGTATACAAGAATCCTTATTTAAATCCATTAAAGAAATTAGGCAGGATACTTTCAATCTATCATCTATTTTAATGGAATCTCAAAATGAATCTGTCAAAGTCCAGGTGCATGATTCATCTAAGGAGCAGTTGACTAAAGAGATGGCTGAGCTGAGGCATAGTGTAAAACAAATGGCACTTACCCTGGAGAAGCTTGCTGATAAGCCTAAACAACAATCAATAAAGAAGATATACACCACCGCAATATCAACCCAAACCGATACAACAGATGTCCAAATGCCTGTCAATAGGTCTCCAAAAAAAGCTGTTTCCTTCCAGCCCAACAAAACACCCATTATAGAGAAATGGCATTATGTAGTGGTATCCTTAATTCCGTCCACGTATAAATCAAATCAGCTTGTACACTACATCAAAGAAAAATTAGGAACCACGAATTTTGTGCGTTGTTTTCCTATGCGTAAGAATGCAGACACTTTGCGCTCCGATTTTAAAATTAGGGTGCAAAATAAAGATCACTTAATTCAGCTTAAGAACGCTAGTCTGTGGCCACCTGGTACCATAATTGATCCTACCAAAGATTCAGTTTCACCAACCCTTATCCAAACGCCGCCCACTTCCACAGCCCATAATGTCTCATCTTCTAGTCATCAAGATGTCAATATAGATATCCCAAAGAGCCGGGGGCTGTCTCCACCAAAGCCTCAATTATTGGAATCACCAGTGACATTTGTGCCTGAGGAGGATAAGTCAGTCATGATTGGCTCTGACAGGGAGGCCATAACAGCTTGTAGGTCATTGGCACTGGAGGGTTCTAAATTAAGCATGGAGAAAACTGCAAGGAAAGATGATTTTTTGCAGTTTGATCCAATGACTCCACCAAGAGTGCGGCTGTCCCAAGATTCGGATAAAGCAAATGGTCGCTATATATTAGCCAGATTAAGGGATCCTTCCTTACTAAAGACCTTAAGGCTATTTCTTGCTTATCTACACGACCAGCCATCTAGTGTGTGTTTTGAGGGGCATACAAGTACTAGCATTAAATTATTGCTAGCTTCAGAAGGCCTTCCCAGTGACAAGGACTCCCTGCGCAAGTTGTATTATCGCTTCCACGATGCCTATGGGATTGGTTCATCTGAAGTGGACTCAGACCTTGCAGCGTATAGATCTTTCTACTCCTCGGAAAAAATTTTACGGCTCCAAAAAATTCGTGAAAGTACTGGTAAATATTATTCTAGTGATTCACCATCAAAAAGTAAAAATTTTTAGTCAATATGACGCGAAAAGAGGATCTAGCACCCTCTAGAAAATTGACCAATAGTAATTTTAATCTTTTTTTTTCTTAATATTCAGTCCTTAAGACAAAAAACAGACGAATTATATCTTTTGTTTGAAGAGCTAAATTTTCCAGAAGTCATTGCCATCACTGAGCACTGGCTAAATATCTATCAACCTGTTTTTATTAAAAACTATACCACAATTGCCAGATTTAATAGAACTAATTTAACTCATGGAGGCACCATGATAATGTCTTTAAACAACGATTTTTCCGAAATATCAAAGTATAATCATTTATTATCTGAAAAAATATTTGAATTTTCTATCGTTTATCACAATACTTATGAACTTTATATTATTTGTATTTATAGAACACCTGATGCTGATGTGCAATTATTCTGCCATAACCTTCTAAGTTTGCTCGAGTCCCTTCCTGTAAAAAGCAAATTAATCTTATGTGGCGATTTCAATATTGACTTTTCCAGTATGTGTGCTGCTCAGGAATGTCTTCAGTCCATCTTTGAGTCATTAGGAATTGCCATGCACGTCAACTCACCAACCAGAATTACTAAGACAAGTGCCAGTACTAGAGATTACGTTGTGTCTTCTTTCGATCCTAGCTCCGTCGAATGTAATGTCTTAAGTCCAGGTTTCTCCGATCATGAAGCAATTTTCACAAAATTTTCAATTACATCCAAAGCCAAAAATTCCTCTAGACAAGTAGGCCGTATTTTTTCGGTTAGAAATTTCATTAATTTCAAACACCTATGTCAAATAACTGACTGGGACTCTCACACTTATGATGTCGACACTGAATTTTCTCGTTTTATAAAAACTCTAACTAATATAGCTTCTGAATCTTTTCCTCTTAGGCCTATCAAAAATAAAAGAAGTAAACCCTGGTCCACTAAAGGTTTACGTATATCTTCTAAGAACATGCGGTCACTATCTCATTTAAAGAAATTTTCGGACAGTGTCTTTTTTCATAATTATGTAAAATCATACAGAAAAATTTATCATAAGACTATTAAAGCCGCCAAAGATATTTATTACAATAATAGACTTTCTAACGCCAAAAATGTAGCTAAAGAAACCTGGTCTATCGTAAATGATTTAAGAAACAAAACTCCTTTATCCAACACTATCCTTACCTCTCCTGAGGACCTAAACAATTATTTTGTAAATGTAGCCAAAGATTTGACTAAATCCGTATCTCAATCTAATGACCCAATTTCATATCTCTCTAATCATAGGGTAAACCTGCACAGTTTCTTCTTTTCACCAGTAGTTTTATCAGAACTTCGCAGTACAATTAATGATATCAAAAATAAATCTTCCTCGGGAATTGATGGGCTTACTTTAAAAATGTATTCAAGTCTGCCGGAGTGCACTCTAGAGCATCTGACTGCTTTGATAAATATGTCTTTCCAAAATGGTACTTTTCCAAGCTGCCTTAAAACTGCAATAATCATACCTCTTCACAAAGGAGGTGTTTCAGAAGAAGCTTCGAACTATCGCCCAATTGCACTTCTCCCTACGCTATCTAAGATCATCGAAAGACTGGTTAAAAAAAGGCTTTTATCATTTCTGTCTAGATATGAAATACTTACAAAACATCAATTTGGATTTTTAAGTAACAAATGCACAAGCGATGCCATGTTTTCCCTTCTTAATAGAGTTTACTCCAGCCTAAACAACCATCACGCTATGGCAACAATTTTCTGTGATTTTTCCAAAGCTTTCGATTGTGTGAATCATAATATATTAACTAACAAGCTGCAGTACTATGGATTTAGAGAGGCTCCTCTCGATTGGTTTAAGTCATATCTTAGCAACAAAAATCAAGTTGTGAAAGTTGACAACAGGATGTCTTCTTGTAGGCCAATGGAATATGGAGTGCCTCAAGGCTCGGTACTAGGCCCTATCTTGTTTCTTCTGTTCATAAACGACATGGCTAATTTAAACATTAGTGGAAAAATATGTCTCTTTGCGGACGATACCAGCTTTACGTGGAGCCACCCAGATGTCACGGACCTACATAGGATTGTATCTAATGACCTAATCACCATTAAATCCTGGTGCGATTCTAATCTCCTATGTTTGAACATCTCTAAAACGAAAGTCTTGTCTTATAAAAACACGCTGCAACCTTTTGACCTTAATGGCACCACTATTGATGTCGTAAACTCTGTAAAATTTCTAGGGCTTCTTGTAGATGATTCTTTAAAATGGGATCCACATATCGACGCTTTATCAAGGAAGTTGGGTTCTGCTTGCTTTGCGTTAAGATCTGTTTCCGAGGAGCTTAGCATTTCTACCTCTAGAACTGTTTATTTTGCTCTTGTTGAGTCGCACCTCAGATATGCTATTCCATTCTGGGGTACATGTTGTGCGACTCAATTTGATCGAATTTTTATACTACAAAAAAGAGCTGTTCGTTACCTACTGAGACTTAACAGTAGAACTCACTGCCGAGATTTCTTTAAAAGATATAAAATACTAACCCTTCCTTGCTTATTCATTTTGGAATCGGTTTGCTTAATTCGTAAGCATGCACCTGCTCTATTAGAGAGACCTTCTCACAACTACCCTCTCAGAAACACTGAGCACGATCTCTATCTTCCAACCCCACACTCAGAGTTAATTAAAAGATCAGTAATCTACAATGCAAAAAAATGCATAATCACCTGCCATTTAACATCAAATCCATAATATCTCTGACTTCATTTCGCAAGGCTTTGAAGTCATTCTTACTGGAAAGCGCCTTCTACACCGTGAACGAGTTTTACAACACATAAATTTATCCTTATGAACCCCTAGTGTGATAGTTGCCATTACCAACCATTTTTACCGAATTTTGTATATGTATTTTTTTAATTGTTTCGTACTTTTTTATTTTTTATTTTTTACTTTGCTTTTTTATTTTTTTTACATTATATTTATGAAAATGTTTATAACATAGTACGACTGACAAAGTACATTTCTAATGTACTTCTTTTAGGATTCTATTATATTAATATTCTAAATTCTTGATTTAAATATTATTTTTCTATAATATTTATGATGTGTTTTTGTTTTGTTTTGTTTGCTAATTTTGATATTTGTAAACTATTTTTTTTTACAACAGCTTTGTCCACAAAATTGTAAAATTTTTTTGACAATAAAGCATTTATTTATTTATAATATGGCTGAACAAAATGGCAGCCTAGTAAAATATATAAAAAATATCACAAAAAACTAGTTCTCCAGTTTACCACAATTTTTGCACAAAAATCAAATAGTGCATACGAATACACTGGTAACATTTTAGTAGGAATCCAAGGTGGCAAATCGAAATGGTGGCTTAATAAATTACTTAAAAAAATTACGATGAAAATTTACTTGTTAGATTGATTTCAAATTTTGTGCAAGAAATTTTGGTGCGAATTCAAGATGGCAGAAGAACATTGCGGCCAAATAAATTGTTTGTAATCGTGAAAATTATCACCCTTCCAGTATTTTACAGAACTTCACGTTTTTGGACCCTAGATGCCAACAAAACATGTTTTCTCAATTCCGTCGGTCTGTCTGTCAGTCTGTTCGCAACGTGGCTAAAAAACTACTTACCTGCTTAACTTCAAATTTGTATAAAAAATTAAATGTCATATGTGGATGACCTGATAAAGTTTTTGTTAAAAATGCAATATGGCGGAACAAAATGGAGGCTTGAAATGTAAAAAAAATTAATACTAAGAAACTAATTTTCCAATTTACTTCAATTTTGGCACTGTCATGTAAAAAATCAGCCTGGAAGTGCTTTTACTAGGTGGATTTCAAATTGTGAACGGGAAGTAAGTGTGCTATAGAGATAAACTGGTAAAATTCTGCAATTCAAGATGGCGCAATAAAATGGTACCAAACAAAATTAACTATTCCTAGTAAAAGGAAAGATTCAGAACAAAAGAAGTTCTGGGTAAAGGACATTTACCGATTTTTTAGCTATACCGCGAACTGACAAACAGACCGAAGAAATTGAGAATGTTGTTTGGCATCTAGACACCCTAAAACGTGAAGATCTGTAAAAATCTGAGAGGATGATTTTTTCTTTTGAGAGGGCAGTAAAAAAACGTCTTCACTGGTTTTTGCCAAATTAGCTTTTAAAATACTTATGTGATTATAATGCAGATGTTTTTGTGATCTATGTTTTTATTCCAGGATTGGATTTGCCACTTATAATTAGAGATTATAATTTGATAAAATGGGTGGGTGCAAATGCCTACAGGACTTCGCATTACCCATATGCTGAAGAAATAATGGATTTAGCTGATCAAAACGGGATTATGATCATAGATGAATGTCCTGGTGTTAATATAGAGTAAGTTATATTTTACTCACATAATATGTTTGATTTTCTTTTAGTAAACTAGATATCCTTTAAATTTAAAATTTAAAAATTTTTAAAATTAAGAAACCGCCGTGCAAGTCAATTGACGACGCCACTCAATGCTTGGTATCCATTCTCTCGTGAACTGTTAAGACGGTCAGATTTTTTTGTTAAAGTGTAAGGAAAATGGTAAATTTTTGGAAACAAAAATTTTTTCCAACTATACTAAAAGGAGCTTCATAGTTAAAATAAAACAACTGCTCTCATTGAAATAGAATTTATATTTATGTACTAATGTAAAATGTATTTTAAGAAAACGTTTTTTAATAAAGAGGGTGTTCAAAGTAAGTATTTATTTTGGGAACTACTAATAATTTAAAAACAAATTAACGTTATGAATTTAAAAATACACATAACTTGATTAATTTATTATCATTGCTATTTTAAAGAATAAATGCTTGCTATATTTAAATAATAAATGATTCAATTTCTTCATTAGAAGAGTTGATAGCAGAAGTTTTTAAACCAGGAGGTATACTTCTTCTTATCTCTCGAGTTTGAAACGATCACTTTGACACAATGTACAGGGTGGCCCACGTAAGATAACCCTCTACCTTATCTCAAAATCCTTAAGACATGCAAAAAAAAGTCTAATACAAAAGTTTTTTGATAAAAATTAAAATTTTATTTGATTATAATTTCGCTTATACAAGGTGGTTAGTTTTTCCTAGTTTCTCCTGTATTAGAGTCAACTTTTTTATTTAAAATACAACACTCTGTATATTTTTCAATTTTTACATTGGACATATGATTTTAATTATTTTTTGTCTCTACAAGTTTTTTGAAATTTTGCTTAGTTTTCTAGAAAATCAAAATTAATTTTTTTTTCAACAAATCAAGATATTAAAATTATATTTTTTTTTCGTGCTGTAATTTACATATCACTATCATTGTAATATAACATGTGACCCCAGGAATGAAATTAAGATTTTTTATGTAGTTACTATCCAGTAGTATACAGGGAGTCTCCTATACTCAACTTATTAAAGCATTTTTCAAATAAGCATATTTTAAATTTTTCAAACAGGACACCACGTATATTTCGATTTTATCGGATTAGGCAGTTAATTTACTACCATTTCATACATATATATGTCATATACCTAAAGTGGACGGTTTTCTCATAACTTTCATTTTTCTAAAATTCAACGCTTTTTTCCTGAAGAGAGCCACGGAAATAGTAGTAGGCTCTGACGATATTTTAATGTGTCAAATTACAATATAATGAAACAGATAAGACTAAAAGGTAACATAGAACGGAAGCTTTCACGGCTTTGGTCAATTAAGAAATCATGGTTCTTGGGATTAGACCGTGTCAGATTGGAATTACTATCCCACATACACTTCCCCACAGGAGCAAGGAATTTTATATACTCCTTCTGTTTGGAAAGGTACAATATCTTTCGGAGATCGCAAGCATTTTCCAATCTTTTTATGCGTATTGAAGATTGTACGTATGTTGGACCGCCGAAGTAATTGTCCTATTTTGTCTGTAGTGCCGTGTATGTAGAGAAGAACAACAGTGCCTAATGGTGGCTCTTTATCATTATTTATCATTTCTGGACCACCTTAATCAGCAACATCATAATATCAAGTTCACGATGGAAATTGAATCTAATGGAACAATTCCCTTTCTAGATGTATGTGTTCAAAGGAAGAAAAATAGTACATTAGGACATTCTGTGTATATAAAACCGACGCGTACAAATAGATACTTAAATGCAAATTCCCCATCACCATCCAGCACAAAAGAAATCGGTTATTAACTCACTAGTATTCAGAGCTATTTCGATTTCTGATCAAGATTTTCTAACATCGGAAACATCGAAACTGACCAAAGCTCTCAGAGGGAATGGCTACTGCACTGAAGACATTAGGCGTTCAATTAAAAGATATAGTAATCCAACTCCGCCAAAGGAAAACGATAAAGAGCCACCATTAGGCAGTGTTGTTCTTCCCTATATACATGGCATTACACACAAAATAGGATGATTACTTCGGCGTTCCAATATACATACAATCTTCAATACACATAAGAAAATTGGACAATGCTTGCGATCCCCGAAAGATATTGTACCTTCCCAAACAGAAGGAGTATATAAAATTCCTTGCTACTGTGGAGAAGTGTATGTGGTAGAAAGAGGACGCTCAATATCAACTAGACTTAAGGAACATGAACAATGTATTAAAAAGAAACAAATTGTTCAATCTGCTGTAGCCGAACACCAGCATAACACTGGCCATTTCATAAATATAAAAGAAACCAAGGTTCTAGCATCGGTTCCAGGTTTTTATAAACGAAAAATTAGAGAATCTACTGAAATATTTAAACATACAAACAATTTCAATAGAGATACGGGTTACGGTCTACATCACACGTGGAAACCGATCTTAACACAGAGTCACGGTTCGGCGAGCACAAGTGGGGTATAAAAGTCCGCCTGAATCTCTTCGAGCTCATTCAGTGTTGAGATCTCGTGGAGTAAAGATCCCTGAAGATGCCTCGTGCAATCGAAGGCGAAACGTCGGATAGTAATTCCAATTTGACACGGTCTAATCCCAAGAATCGTGATTTCTTAAGATTAAAAGGTGTTAGCTAAACGTATTTTTGAAGTGTTTTAAGATATTGTATACTATAGATGAACGTTTAAAATTGCACGAATGTTATATTAGGAATAATCCAAGTTCAGTGTTGGCTTTAAGAGAGTATCGGACATTATACCCTAATAATAGAATTCCTACTAAACAAATATTTTCAAAGATTTTACGGGATCTCACAAATCGGGTAGTGATTAAGAAAAGAAGAAGCCGCCCTAATAATGTCCTCACGGAAGACAAGCAACTAGAGATTATTCTACACTTTGAGGAAAACAGCGAAGAATCCCAGAGGAATGCCATGATATACAAAATGTGAGTAGAACAAGTATTCAAAGAACTTTGAAAATGCAACATTATCACCCATACAAATTTACACCGGTTCAAGCATTAACCAGTGATGATCACCAAAGAAAATTTACATATTGCGACCTAATGATGCAAAATAACTTTGACAATCAAATATTTCAAAATATCCTGTGAACAGATGATCCAACATTTAGAACTGCTCGTTTATTTAATCGAAAAAATGCCCATTACTGGTCTAGCCAGAATAAACATCTCGTTAAGTCCATTCAGATACAGGGGATACGGTTTCTAAATCAAAATTTTCAAACATGGATTGGTAGACACGGCACCATCGATTGGCCAGCAAGTAGTCCTGATCTCACGCCCCTAGAATATTTCTTATGGGGAACGTTGAAAGAAGAAGTCTACAAAAATAGGAGCAATAACGTGAAACACCTTAAAACCAAAATTAGGGAGGAAATCAATCATATCAACCAAGGCGACGCAGTCAGAAATGCTATAGGTCGTTTGGAAATTATATATACAACTTGTATAGCAAAAGACGGAAATCAGTCGAAAATTGGCTAGTTTATTATTTAAATTAGTTTAGCAGTATAAAATTTATTTAGTTTATTATTAAAACAGTTTAAGTCCAGTGGTGAATTTATATATTTGTAATATTTAGTTATGCAGGATGTTAATTAAGTACGTGGCCAAACTTTACAGGCTGATGCCTTAACTCATTTTAATAAAAATCTTGATATAAACATAGGGTCTAAAACGTTTCGTACTCAAGATACATGGTGTTTTTGAAAAATAAGAATTTTTATTAATATTTGGCAATTTCCTTAACATACTTTATTGAAACTTGCTACATAAAATAAGTGTTCCAAATGCTACTTTCTTCAGGTGAAAAAGATCGATTGAGCCATAGGCGTGAGCAAGGGCAGGCATTCCAATTTTCATTTTAGTAAATTTATGGTACGCCAGTATGCCACTGATTGTGTTGAAAGCTAATGACGTATCAACAATTAGTAACTTAAAATACTTAAAAGTTGCCTTATGTATTTTTTTTTTTTGGTATAATGGACCGTTTTCGAGAAAATGCAGAAATTCTAAGCATACAAACATAAGGATTTTTACTAACATTTGAACAACCCCTTAAGATATTTTACTGACATTTGGGGTGCGAAATATGTGTTGAAAGTGCTTTTTTTTCCTACCAGAAAACATTGAGAGAACCACTGGCGTGCACATGAGCAATAATTCTGATTTTTTTTTTAGTAAATTTATGGCACGCCATTGTCTAACTTGAAAACTAATCGCGCTCTCGCAATTAACAACTAAAATTACTTAAAAGTTGTCTTTTGTTTGTTTTTTTTTTGGTATAATGGACAGTTTTTCGAGAATAATAAAAAATTCTGACCACGTTACCCTATAAAACATTTTAAAAACTATTTGTAAAACACATTAAGCCGTCAAATAACGGTCTGCAGACATATACTTCTTCACTAAATGGATAATTGAAATGAAAAATGCCAAAATATGTTTTATTTATTTACAATAAATACTCCGGATTCCGAGGCATATACGCGGAAAACAAAAGGGACACATATAAAATAGTATCGTTTTCCCCAAACTGTACCCCAGAAAAGATTTTGCATGCACATCGATATACCGGTGTTTTTAAACGATGGTCGCAGCCTACTACCCTTACTTTCGAAGCTTTCTTCAGGAAAAAAGCGCAAACATTTTAAAAAATGTAAGTTTGTGAAAACCGTCCACTTTAGGTATAGGACTTATATATATATATATATATATATATATATATATATATATATATATATAATATATATATATATATATATATATATATATATATATATATATATATATATATATATATATATATATATATATATATATATATATATATATATATATATATATATATATATATATATATATATATATATATATATATATATGTATATATATATATATATATATATATATATATATATATATATATATATATATATATATATATATATATATATATATATATATATATATATATATATATATATATATATATATATATATATATATATATATATATATATATATATATATGCCAAAATATATGATATATGATAAACAACAAACTACCATTTTTAGATGTTTTGGTCACAAACGGATATTTCGAATACACCGTGTATAGAAAACTAACACATACAGACAGATATTTAAATGCAAAATCACATCATCACCCAGCACAAATTCAAGTTGTGGCAAATACTCTAATATCTAGATCCTGTGCGACTAACTGAAACACAGACGAGACAAAACGAACTTAAGGTAATATCTAGTGCTTTAAAGAAAAATGGCTACACAAATCGCACCATAGAGAAAGCTATTAATGCACAGGTTTCCCGAACAACGAACAACAAAAAATATGAACCGGGAAAGCAACGAGTAGTCTTACCATATGTAAAAGGCACAACAGACAGAATCGGAAGAATTCTGAGGAAACACAACATACAAACAATACACAAACCACAAACAATATAGGTAAACTACTCGGAAACCCAAAAGATGAAATCAAACTGGAAAATCACGGAGTGTACAGTATTCCGTGCCAGGACTGTGAAAAGTTGTACGTAGGGCGAACTAACAGGCGAATATCAGCAAGAGTGGAAGAGCATAAACTCAGCATCAGAAATAAACAAACAACCTCAGCTGTATTCCTACATCATCAGGAAACGGGCCATAAAATAAATTTCGATGGGTGTAGGGAGATTGCCAATATAGAACATTATAAGACCAGAATAATCCGAGAAGCCATAGAAATTGAAAAACAAGGAGATTTGAATAAAAGGGACGAATCATTAAATCTACCAACAGTATGGAAGACAATAATCGACAAATCTAAAATCGCAAAAACTCAAGCGCTATTAGCGCAACAACAACAGCACCATCCGGAAAACATAAATAACGACCAACGCCTGCGCAGATATAACCGTCGGCCCCGAGTGGGGGTATAAAAGGAAGCGTCGCAGTCACCAACACTTCAGTCTCTATTCGGACGCGAGAAAGAAAGCTTCGAAAATGCCAAATGTGATTTTGGTGAAACGTCAGCAGAACTGTTTCTTTCAGAACGACAGTAGTGAACGGATGTACACCCGGAATGAAAACACATTGTATTTTTCCATCCGTGAAGGAGTAAAAATCAACATGTCGATTTTCTAGAAAACTATACAAAATTTCAAAAAACTTGTAGAGACAAAAAATAATTAGAGGAATATGTCCAATGCAAAAATCGAAAAATATATAGAGTGTTGTATTTAAAATAAAAAGTTGACTCTAATACAGGAGAAACTAACCATCCTGTAAAAGTTTAAATATAATAAAATAAAATTTTGATTTTTACCAAATAACTTTTGTATTAAACTTTTTTTGCATGACTTACGGATTTCGAGATAAGGTACGTGGGCTACCCTGTACAGTATTTTTCTTACGACAACAAAGAATCTTTGGGACTCTTATTTTTTTTTGTTTATTTTTCTTTTCAACGCTATTGTTTTCATCTTCAGGTTTGAAAACTGCTTTTTCGGCTTTCTTTTAAATCACCATTTTTAAAATACTGTAATGTTCAAAAGTCGCAAAAAACACATGCCAAACTAGGCGTAAAAGTCAAAAAATGCTAACACGGTGTGTAATTTTTTCACACTCAATTCATTCAACCGTGTGTAAAATATCATACACAGAGCTTTCCGTTCTTGTCAAAAAAAAAAACAGTAAATTCTCTTTGACCCGGAACTTCTCTGGCACAGAATTCCACTATCTACAGATAATACAGTTTATCTATATAACTCGTCAAAAAGAACGGAAAATATTTTTGACATGATAATTAATGAGTCGTTCCGAGACTTTTAACCGATCTGAATCAGGTTTTCGGACTCTAAAACATTATTTCATGTAAAATCAGCGGTGAGGAATGTTTTTCTACTATATAATAGTTCTAACCGCGTTAATTTTTTCCTACTTTCGATTTAATTACTCTTGGGTTCTGAGTTTCGCCACAGGTGGCTATATGCTGCTCCGTGGTAATAGAGTACCAAGTCAGGTGAAGATTTTGGATGTTCTCTTGGTAACTACAAATGTCGGTTTGGTCCTGTTCGTGACTCTGGTGTAGTTTTATGTATTAATTTTGCCGCTAGTTGTACTCGTCTCTCAACTAATTGACTATACTAATGAAGACCTTAAGTCAGAGACACGTATCTATAGCCAAATTTCATTGTTTTAGCGATCTTCCCAAAAAATAGAGTATCAAGTCCGGCGAAGATTTCGAATGTTCTCTTGGTAACCAGAAATGTTGTTTTTGCTCCGGTTGGTGATTCTGGTGTGGTTTTGTGTATTAATTTTGGCGCTAGTTGTACTCGTCTCTCGACTAGTTGACTGATGAAGACCTTAAGTGAGATACACGTGTCTATAGTTGGTCAAATTTCATTGTTTTAGCGGTCTTTCCAAAAAATCCTTTTTCTACTATATTATTTTTTTACTATATTTTTTTTAGCGTTGTATAAAGTGGTAAAATAAATTTTATTCTATGATGTACAAAAACTCTCGGATAAAGTTCACTACTCACTATTCGGTTCGATTCTGCACTTCATCAATTTTTATTTAAAACCTTCATATGGATTTCATGTGTCTTCAATGTTTGAAATTCATAAAAAGACGTAACTAATCCGTCCGTTAGTTTTAGAAAATAAACGTTTTTTACGAAATAATAATAATAATAAAAATACATTTATTTTTCAACCGTACAATATTGCACCAATAATTTAATATATTCTAGTTTTTATGTTAGACGGTTAGTCATTTATCAACTCTCTTTCGTAAATAATTCCGCACTCTGAATAACATATCTGGGGTGATTTCACGAACTGCACGCGTAATCCGTTCTCTCATGTCTTCGGCTGTAGTTGGAGCAGTCACTACTTTTTAGGTGTGGGGGGTAAAATTTAAATGTTAAATGGAAAGGTGCAATTTTCTTTCCAGATTCGTAATCTCCAGAAAAAACTACGTTATAATCAATGAATAATTTAATGTTACGATTTAAAAAGAAATTCAGATTATGTTGTTAAAGAGAAAGCTGATATTAGGTACATGATTTTATTATGTTATGATATTGCCAGTAATTTTCTTAAATTATCTTCGAGTTTACAGTCTTTAGTTTAAGCGTCTTGTTAAAATAAGTGTTCATTGTGCATTTATTGTTTTTTTTTTATTTCTGTTTGTTTATTATTTAGCTGTGTTATTTCTGTTCGTATTTAATAATCTTAGTTGAGATTTTAACTACCTATCCTTAAAATGAATGAATTCGAATGCCAAGTTGACATGTTATTAATTCTCGGAGAATGTAGAAAAAACTATCGCAATGCTTCTGAACTTTGGGCAGTAAGATTTCCCCATTTACCACCAAAATCTCACATGGCGTTCAAACGATTAGAGACTAGGAGTCGCCAGACCGGCCAACTCTCATCCAGAAAACGCAGCAGGAGGAAAACCAAAACGAACGACGACATGGCGGTAGGAGTTTTAGGAACAGTAGCTCTCAACCCTCATATTGGTTCCCGAGAACTATCCAAAGACGCCTGGATGTGTAAAACATCTGTTGTCAGGATTTTGCATAATTTTAAATTTCATCCTTACCATATTACCTTACATCAAGAATTGTATGGACAAAACTTCGAGAGACGGGTGCAATTTTGTCGGTGGTTTCAACTATGGATCAATGAAAACAACTCACTGGAAAACATAATATTTTCTGACGCAACATTTACTAACAACTTACAATCGTAACAATATGAATTATTACCCTTGGTCGATAAATACTTAGTGTGGGATATTTGGCGATGTTGTTATTGGACCTCATTTTTTCGATGATAATCTTAATTGACAGCGATACTGCGATTTCTTTCGAAATGACTTGCAAAGATTTTGATGCCAAATATTCCAGAGCAACAACGTGAAGCAATTTGGTTACAACAAGACGGCGCACCACCACATTACTATCGAAAAGCACGTGTTTTGAATGACACTTACCCTAACAGATGGATTGGACGTGGAGGACCAGTAAATTGGCTTGCAAGATCGCCAGACTTAACCAGCCTTGGTTTTTTCTTGTGGGGGTTTGTTAAAGAAAAAGTCATGGTGACTGCTCCAACTACAGCCGAAGACATGAGAGAAAGGTTTACTCGTGCAGTGCGTGAAATCACCCCAGATATGTTATTCAGAGTGCGGAATTCTTTTCGAAAGAGAGTTGATAAATGTGCCATCATTGTGAACATCTGATAAAATAAAATCATGTATCTTATATCAGTTTTTTCTTCTGCTGATTTTCTTTTTAATTTTGTTGAATTTAGCGTAGTGACATTGACATTGACATTAAATTATTCATTGATTATAACGTAGTTTTTTCGGGAGATTACGAATCTGGAAAAAGAACTACACCTTTCCACTTAACATCTAAAAGTTACCCCCACCCCTAAACAGTGGAAAGGGTTAAAACATTACTTACTCCGTCAAAAAATATTCCCCAACGACCCACTGCTTCCCTAGAAATTTCATTTATTTTCAAGCAGCCGTTTTCTCAATATCGCTTTGTAATACTTTAAAAGGACCACCCAGTATACAGAAGGTATACTATTGGCTTTTCTGTTGAAGCTATGTCCTGCATTGTTGAGCAACGTGGAGAGGGGGTTAATCGCTAAGCAGAACTAAAGTGGACTTAGCGAGTCTCCTTGGTAAATTTCCGTATTAATGTGTATCTCATCAGTGGTAAGAGATTGATCCTCATTATAGATCCACAGATTCGTTCTCAACTGGTGCTTGATACTTGCCAGGAAATTGATGATCATAGGCTGAATTTTGTATACTCCTAGTACGTCTACGAGCCAGAAATGTGGTACACTGTGAAACACCTTTTTATAGCCTCTAAGAGCAGTGTATATGTTGCGTTGTTTTTTCTGTCCTGGTTAAGTACCATAAAGTCGATGATAAGTTGTTCTTTGCTTCCTCGATGGTTGTTTCTCGGCTAATTGGTTATGAGAGTCAATATAGTAATAGATATGATTAGCAATGCATCCTGTTAGGATCTTGTACATGGTGGCAAACAGGTGATGGGCATGTACTGAGACGGGTCTTCTGTCCTATTGCTTTTGGGTAGCATAGTTGTGGTACTTAGCATTAGAAATGCGGGGTTGTCTCCGAATTATGTATTATTTTGGTAAAATTATAGGCCATAGCCTCAAGTAGAACCTTAAATTTCTTATACCAGAAATTCTGAATATGGTCAACTCCTATCATTATTATTATTATTTATTTTTTAACTTTATTTACATAGTCTATAAAAATCCATTTATAATTTTCTTCCCTGAGAAGAAGATTTTATTCAAATTCGAAAAACACTTCAATTTATGAGATTTGCAAAAGCTTCTGCAAATTCTTTGATGCCTGGCACAGCCTTTGACATTTGCGAACTGAACAACTTGTTCTTAGCTTTGAGTCAATCTCTTCTTGCTAACCACAAAGTACAAAAGATGCATATTAGCTCTTTGGTTACTTCGCCAAACTGATGAGACCCAGAAAGGTCAAAAGCAACGAAAGCGAGATTACAACTACCTCAAGGATAATAGACCCTTTGAAGGATTACCCAATTGAGGAAGAATTATGTGTCCGTACTGCAAACTTTCGAGTAAACGATTCACCAAGTGTAAAAGAGTTGACTTACAAAGTTGATTGGATTTGCTCGCATGTATATTCGCGTTTGAAACCGCATCTCGTACCACAAAACACCTAAAAGTATACTTTGTGCATAAAGTATTGTTAAGTTTTGTTGCCTGTTTTGACTTCTGTTCGTCTTCTTTAGTCCTGGAAAGTACCCTGAGACATTGGAAATTTCATTGCATTATGCAAAGTTGCAAAAATACAAATTTGAAAAACACATGCAAAGGTAAAACTCTAAATGTATGTTCCGAGTACTGCAAAATATTCTGCAAAGTCTTTGATGCCGGGCACAGACTTTATTTGCGAACTGAACAACTTGATCTTAGCTTTGAATCAATCAACTGATAAGACCCACAAAAAGGTCGAAAGCAATGAAAGTGAGATTACAACTACCTCAAGGATAGCAGACCTTTTGATGGTTGAGGAAAAATTCTGCGTCCGTACTGCAAACTTTCGAGCAAACGATTCACCAAGTATAAAAACGTTCACCAACAAAATTCGTTGGACGTTCTCTCACCAAGTGCATCAGCGTTTGAAGTCGCATTTCGTACCACAAAATACCCATAAGTACTCTTTGTTCATTATATACTGTTAAGTTTTGTTGCGTGTTTGAACTTCTGTTCGTCTTCTTCAGTCAGGAAAAGTACCCTGAGACAGTTGAAATTTTATTGCATTAAGCAAAGTTGCAAAAATACAAGTCGGAAAAACACATGCAAAGATAAAACCTTGAATGTATGAGTATTGCAAAAGATTCTGCAAAATTTTTGATGCCTGGCATAGGAGAACTGAATAACTTGTTTTTAGCTTTGAATCAATCGCTTCTTGCTAACCATAAATCACAAAAGATGTAAATTAGTTTTTTGGCTATTTCGCCAAACCAATGAGACCCAAAAAGGTCGAAAGCAACGAAAGTGGGATTACAGCTATCACAAGGATAGTTGACTCTAAACAGATTACCTAGTTGAGGAAGAATTCTTTCTAAACGAGGTCGAAAGCAACGAAACTGGGATTACAACTATCACAAGTATAGTTGACCCTTTGAACAGATTACCTAGTTTAGGAAGAATTCTTCCTAAACTGGGTGAACCATACAAATGGTCTACTATCCTTGTGGTAGTTGTAAACCCAGTTTCGTTGCTTTCGACCTTTCTGAACTGAACAAGTTGTTCAGTTCTCAAATGCGAAACGTTGTGTCAGGTATCAAAAAATTTGTAGAATCTTTTGCAATACTCGGAACATAAATTCAAGGTTTTACCTTTGCATGTGTTTTTCCAGTTTGGATTTTTGCATAATGCAATAAAATTTCCAAAGTTTTAAGGTACTTTTTTAGCAGACCTTTTGATGGTTGAGGAAAAATTCTGTGTCCGTACTGCAAACTTTCGAGCAAACGATTCACAAAGTATAAAAACGTTCATCAACAAAATTCGTTGGATGTTCTCGCACCAAGTGCATTAGCGTTTGAAACCGCATTTCGTACCACAAAATACCCATAAGTACTCTTTGTTCATAATGTACTGTTAAGTTTTGTTGCGTGTTTGAACTTCTGTTCGTCTTCTTCAGTCAGGGAAAGTACCCTGAGACAGTTGAAATTATATTGCATTAAGCAAAGTTGCAAAGATACAAGTTGGAAAAACACATGCAAAGATAAACCTTGAATGTATGAGTATTGCAAAAGATTCTGCAATTTTTTTGATTGGTGCCTGGCGTAGGAGAACTGAACAACTTGTTTTTAGCTTTGAATCAATCGCTTCTTGCTAACCATAAACTACAAAAGATGTAAATTAATTTTTTGGCTATTTCGCCAAACCAATGAGACCCAAAAAGGTCGAAAGCAACGAAAGTGGGATTACAACTATCACAAGGATAGTTGACTCTTTAAACAGATTACCTAGTTTATGAAGAATTCTTCTAAACTGGGTGAACCATTCAAAGGGTCTACTATCCTTGTGGTAGTTGTAACCCCACTTTCGTTGCTTTCGACCTTTCTGAACTGAACAAATTGTTCATTTCTCAAATGCGAAACGTTGTGTCAGGTATCAAAAAATTTGTAGAATCTTTTGCAATACTCGGAACAAAGGTTTTACCTTTGCATGTGTTTTTCCAGTTTGTAATTTTGCATAATGCAATAAAATTTCCACAGTTTTAAGGTACTTTTTCCAACTGAAGATGACGAACAGAAGTCGAAACAGGTAACAAAACTTAACAGTACATTATGAACACAAGTACTTTTAGTTGTTTTGTGATACGAAATGCGGTTTCAAACGCGAATGTACTTGATGCGAACGAATCCAACTTTGTTGGTCTACGCCTTTACACTTGGTGAAACGTTTGCTCGAAACTTTGCAGTACGGAGTTGTAATTCCACATTCGTCGCTATTGACCTTTCTGGATCCCATAAGTTTAGCGAAGTAGCCAAAGAGCTAATTTATAAGCATAAAACTTTTCATAACGAGAATTTGATAAAACATATGGCACGACTGTTACCGCAAGTTTTCGCTAGTTCTCAGGAAAGATTTCACGATAATACATAAAACCACAACCTTTCATGGCAGAATGTGTGGTGTAAGTACAAGCTAATAAGACATGCAAACATGTTTTCCCGAGGTTTGCGGATGATCTTTGTGGAGAAAAAGAATTTGAATTCTGATTTGAGAATATAAAAAGAGTGAGAGGAATTGTAATTCTCAGTCTCATTATCTGCTACATTAGCTCTAGCTAATGTTGTGTGTAGTTTTTTTAAACTGCAGTGCTCGCGTTTCGTTGGACTGAATCATGGTTGCGCTCGGTGAAGAGAAATGAAGTGGTAGAAAAGTGTGAAAACCCATTTATAGCTATGAGAAATGAGACTACATTAACTGAAATGCAAGATGAAACTCGAAAACCAAAAAAGTTTATAAAACAATAACACCTATTTCCTGGAAAGTATATTAAAACGTTTTAAAAGACCCTAATAATGAAAATTCTGATAGAAAGATTCGAATTAAGTTTAGTTCAGACACTGAACGAATTTCTATAGGAACCCAAGGAATTAAATTTAACGCATTCATATAATAGTGGATGGAGATAAATTCTGCGATAGTACGGGACTTTATAATTTGTATTTCAATCAAAATGTATCTTGATTCTTTAAACCTTTTGACGCTCTAAAAGATAAAATTATTTAACGTAAAACTGGTACCATTGACAGAAATTTTGGATCTAATCTGACTTCTGTACGTGAAAAGTTTAAAAATATTATTGAACCACATGATAAAACTTCTTTTTGCCTGTATGAATATTTCAACTTAAAAATGAATTATGGCTGATTCAACTAGTGATTACACTAATAAATATTTGTTAGCATATTTAAAAGATCTATATATTGTAACACATATATCTTAACTCGTTATTTATAATTTTATTAATGTACAAATATATTGAAATAAAATTATTAAATTCTGTTTTACTTATATAGGTAAAATAATCAATCAATAAACAAGATCCGTTAAAAGGTTTAAAAATTGAAGAAAAAAAAGGTATTACACCACTACAGCGGTGTAATAAATATAATAAATAATAACGTTGTAAAAGACCCAATTATTGATATAAACATACTGTCAATAAAGTTAAGAAAATAGCAGGGTGAGTATTCATTAAAGGAAGAAATAAATGTTTATTTTTTTGAAGTTTTTTTTTTCAATAAATTTATAGAATATAGTATATATAAATATATATATATATATATATATATATATATATATATATATGTGTGTGAGTTGCGGAAATTTATCTAAATAAGATCTGGTCTAACTTTTAAACTCTTTTGTGAATACAAGGGTATAAGTCTGCTTATTTGACCGGTGTATTTTATACTAGCAATAAATGTGCAAAAAAGTAAAACTGAAGCTCAGTTTTTCGTTTAGGCACGATATTCACATACTTTTTTTCAGAATTTTTTCTGAAAGTCTCCTGGCGAAGCACAAGATTTCCCTTTCCGAATTAATAAAAAGGGATAAAAATAGACCGGCAGTCATTATGTGGTCTGCCGCCAACGAGCCTCGAACTCAGTATCCTGCTGCCAGAGAGTACTTCAGGTAAATAATTCGAAGTTGAAAGTGGAATAAGTATCTAACAGAGCCAATAATAATGCTAATAACGTGTAGAATAAATATACTAAAACAAATTCAATGTATTGTAACTAACAATTAATTAATGTTCAGCACTCTAAAGGATTTCTAGAATTCTGGGAATAAAACTCACAATTTGAAAACATTAATTATTGTAAACTAATTTAAAAAATTAAAATTCTTAGCATTTTAAGAATTTAGATTGGTCGGACTAAACAGACAGGTTGGCTGTTGCATCATCGATGACGGAAAAATTTGTTTTAGAAATACCTGAGTTGAGCTGTTTTGAGAAATAAAAATGTTATAGCCTATTTTCAAACTACTCGCTGTTTATATTCCGCATTGCACTGCACATAGGCTTTATTGAGACCTCTCTGAGAACATCGCTTATTATAGATATCAACCTATTTTAAAATATAATAAAAAATTAAAAAATTAAAAAAAACGACTTCAAAAAGCACACACTTATAAAGTCAGTGTAAAACTACTATTTGATTACTAAGTACTAAGAAAGCCATTCTGATATTAGTTGATATCGTTTAAAATTCATATTATTTAGAAACATCATATGAAGGGTGCTAAACCAAAACGTTGTAAGTGCCAAATAGGGTTAAATGCGTTTTTTTACATAGAAACGTTTTAAGTGCCACTGTCGACCTGCACAAGAATTAAAAATTTGATGCGAGCGCCGCAAACGGTTTTTTTTGTCCCTAGCCAAGCAAAACGTTTTAAGTGCCGAAAAATGCCTTGCATCGTCAGTACGTAAACATTTTCACTTCTCGTCGTTTGCTGAACGTTTGTTGATGTTTATTCCGCTTGTTTTTGTTTCATAATGGATAATAATAATAATGCAGAGATTCCAACAAGCAAGAGGCGTAAAAAAATATCCCTGGTTGGAAAAAGTCAGTGCTAAAAACGAAAAGAAATTCGGGAGTTGGTTACACAACATTAAAGAACAAGGAAGTGGTGGATAAAACAGAACCACGGGAGGTAAATAATTTTTCTTATATTATCCTCAGTGTCATGTACATTTGCGGCCAGCAAATTTGTGGCGATCATTTGACGTTCAACGTCAGTTTTTATTCATTTTTAAATACATTTTTAAATCCGGCTTTTCATCTTTAAGGTTAGGTATGCTGGCTCCAAATTCGTTGACCGCAAGTGTATAGGTATCATGTTAAGGTGTTAGTTTCATTTTGGGAGCCTAATGGGAAGTTATAGTGTTATGTTAAGGGGGCTCATTATATTGCAGTGTAAACTATATCCTTTTTAATTTTCTCTTTGCAGGCGACTTGCAAGTGTCAATTTACATGTCATTCAGTGATACTTGCGTGTCGAAGAAGTCTTTTTGTTGAATTTTGGAAAATTGGCGACTACAACGGCCAACAAAGCTTTCTTAGAGCTTGTATACACCCATCATTGATCAAACGTCGCAGGCACGGGAACTATGAGACTCCACAAGACAGCAAGCGTCAACATTCCTTCCGGTACTTATTGCAATTGCCGGGAGCTTCTCAGGTTCAAGTGTGAAAGAAGACCTTTTGTGAAACTTTCGATATTACTCAACGAAGGGTGCAATTGCTTGCAGAAAAAATATTAACCGGAAAACTGGATATCAAGGATGACAGAGGAGGAACACGCCACAAGAAAAATACTGGTTGGAAGGACAAAATTAAGGAGTACATATCCAGTATTCCTGCAAGAGAAAGTCACTACAGCAGAAATGACATTCCAGATAGGAAGTTTTGTCCCCAGATTTAAATGTTTCAAAACTCTACAGGGGCTTTTTAGAGAGATATACTGAAGATGGTAGAAAACCTCCAGTTTCTAGGCAATGGTTCAACGATGTGTTTCTATCGGATTTCAATTTGTCTTTTGCCTCACCACGAGTAGATACATGTTCCGTTTGCGACTCCAAAAATATTGAAATAAAAGGGAAAGAAGGCCAAGAGAAAGTGGACGCCCAAAATTCTCTGGAAATACATCAGCGCAAGGCTGAGTTGGCACAAAGAAATATGGCGGATGATAGCAGAAGATCCAAGATGTCGGATTCGAATGTTTGTGTATTGAGCTTTGATTTACAACAGCAGATGTACGTTCCAAGCCTGACACATACTGAGATGTACTACAGTAGACAGCTGGCTTGTATTAATATGGGCATTCACTTGGAAGATTTGAATAAAGGATTCATGTGTCTTTGGAATGAAACTTTGGGTGGACGTGGTTCAAATGAAATAGCAAGTTGCCTTTATAACTTCATAATGAAAGAGCTGCAGACACAAAAGCGGGAACTTATTTTATGGTCCGACAACTGCTGCGGGCAAAATAAGAACCAAATTATGTTAGCAATGCAGCTAACTCTGATCGCCAAAGGTAAATTTGACCAAATAACTCACAAGTTTCCCGTATCTGGCCACACCTTTCTTTCGTGTGATAGAGACTTCGCTCTATATATATATATATATATATATCGCTTGTCACCTAAAGTTCCAAAAGACCTAATAGAGATAATGGCGTCGGCATGTTTGAAGAACCCTTTTGTAATAATGGATGTGACAAAATTTTTCGATTGGAAATCTGTTGCTCGGGAATACCTGGATACTAAGAAACTTACTATATCAAAAGTCACTCAGATGCGAATGTCAAAAAGAAAGTTTGGTGTGGTGGAAATCCGAACATCCTACTCCGAGTTGGCTCCATGGGTACAGATTAATATCTTGAAAAAAAACGCTTCCATTGAATCGTTCCAATCTTTACCCATTGAATTAAAGGAAACGCCAAAGCCACTATCGGCTGAAAAAAAAAAAAGATATCACTGCGATGTTAAGATTTCTAGCTGGACCTGACAGGGAATATTATGAGGCCATAATTTCGCAGTAGTTTAGCCATTTCCAATATCTACGTACTTAAAGATTAGTTCGTAAGTTTACGTTGTAAGTGCCATCAAGTTGCAGTTGCACAATCAGTGGCACATACAACGTTTTGTACAACATAGTTATAAACAAACGGGATATTTTTTAGTTTAAACAATAATTTGGAATTTAGGTTTGTATGGAAATAATACTTGAAATATGTACGAATGATGTTATATAAACAGTTTATTAAATGCTTTGCAAGTATTTTGATTGTACAGTTTTTTATTCGCTGTGTAAAATTACAATTTTGGAACTTACAACGTTTTGGTTTAGCACCCTTCATATGGTCTAATAGATCCTCAATAAGTTAAATGTGTAAGGTCATTTAAAATAATATTTTTGAAATCTGTTTATTTTTTCATTTTTTTTAATTTCTATCTTTGTTTTTTAATTCTGTCACTTTCACATTTTTTATTTTAGATTTATTTTTTATGCTTACTTTTATTTGATAATCATTTTTAATTATTATAAATAAATAGATACTTAAGAATTTTTGATCATTCTGCTCTATTTCTTAATTATATTAGCGGCGCTTAAAAATACTCAAAATATTTTTTAAATTGATCAGATTTTAAACGGAGACAGTGCGAAAACTCTCTTTAAAAACCTTTTAGTGTATTATGTGTTCACTAACAAAACTTCCTTATTTATTATTATTAGGAATATTGTCCACACGTATTAAAGCAGTTTGTCAGATATTCATGTTTTTCCGCCCATTTTCTATCACTACGCATCATCCCCCTTATAACTTAGCGAGCTGTTTTTTGGTATTAAAACCACCCTGGAACGTTGCTTTATAATATAGGGAAAACTGTGGAATTCACATTCAAAAACGTTCAGTAGTTGCAGGAAACTTCGAGGTCATATACACATTCCCATATATAATCGGTTAAATAGGTAATGATGTCATTGTCGATGGAGCCTCCTTAGAACGGCTCACCCTCTTATTCCCAACCTATAAAATGAGAGGTGGCTCCCAATGTACAGCATTTTTCTTGTGCCTAGTCAGAATTCCTATTGCAAATCGAAGATTTCCAGTTCACTGCACTGATTGCAGAAATATCTCAGGATCTGCACTATCGCTGCAACTGACAATAACTTAGAAGGGCTAGCTACAAAATTATTTTGACTGAATTATTGCGACTATTTTATAGCTCTTGAGAGCTAGTAATGCATTTACTATTTTTCTAAATTCTAATAGCTTTTCTTTTTTTGTCTACGGGTCACTACTATCCGCACCTAAAGATTTTAGTTAAACGGCATAATAGACACACCAAAGTAGGGATTTTATACGAGTGTCCCCAAACAAAGCAATCTGATGTCGACCATTAACCCACCAAATGCTCAGAGTTTCGTCTACCACACCACGGACAAAAGATGTATCGTTGCCAAGTCCGACATGCGTTTGAAGTTTCATGGATTAATTTGCATTTCCCAAAGCAATCTTATCATCGAAATAGTCAGGGTTTTTTTATAGACCATTTAACGGTTGCTCTACCTAATTGGTATGAAGAATCTGACGCTGGCAGCCTTAGTTCCAAAAGACACATTGGGTATTTTCAAAGAAATTGTTTTTCTCATTATTTGTCAAAAGCTCTGTAGTATAATATTTAGTTCAGTACACAGTCATTTAGTAACACATCTATACTGTCTTTTCAAACATTTTAAATGTGTGCCATTTTGGTCCATCAAACTGGATTCCTACCAATATTTTACCAGATTTCGATACCATACCATTTTCTGGGCATAATTTAAAATAATAAGTGGGTAGTAGTTTTTACATTACCGCACACTGCCATTTTGTTACGTTATGTTGAATCCGTACCGATTTATCCCTATATCACATTTAATTTTTCTGCAAAATTTAAAGTCATTTGAACAAGGTTTTTACGATTTTTCAAAATTTTGTTTGGCCGCCATATTGTTTCGTCTCCTCGAATTTGCACCACAATTTTACCAGTTTAGCTCCATGCCCCTCTTAATGCTTGCACAAAATTTGAAATGAATCTAATAAGTAGTTTGTTCAGGCTGATTTTTTTGGTTTTGCTCTCTTAGATTCATACCAAAATGGTCATTGTTCATTCCTATGCAACACTTAATTTTTGTACAAAATTTGAGGTGAATTAGTTCATTAGTTTTTTAGTAATATTTTTTTTAACGTTTCACTAGGCCACCAATTTGTTTAGGCATATTGGATTTTTACCAGAATATGACTAGTTCATCCCCATATGCTTCCAGGTCATCCACATATAACCCTTAATTTTTGACCAAAATTTGAAGCCAGTCGGTTAAGTAGTTTTTTAGCTATGCCGCGAACAGACAGACAGAACGACGGAATTAAGAAAACATGTTTTTCGGCATCTAGGGAAACGTGAAGATCTAAAAAAATCTTGGAGGGTGATTTTTTTGCGATTACAATACGAGGGAAGTAATATACAAATGGAATATATTTAGTTAAACAAATTTACGCTTCCTTGAAATGCTTGCCGACTTACAGTTTAGAGGTAATTTTCAGATTTTTAAAAAAAATATATTGTGTATTTTAGGTGCTATTTTAATATTATCTGGCCTCTTTGCCATAGTTTTTATTATCCTGGCTTTCAAGAGCAATTAAAGAGCTCAAAGCTCGAATTCGTCAAGGAATCAAGCGAATAGATCGAGTTTGGCTTATTTGCTCGTTAACTAGTATAATATTTATTTTAATCTTAAAAATGGGTAGTGTGGGGAATGATGTATAAGAAAAAAATGGAAGGGCAAATGCATCTAGTTATAATTATAAAATATGATAATCCATACAGTAGACATGCACAAAATATTACGTAAGTTCGGTATGAAAAATTCATGAAGAACAAAGTTTTCACTTATTTGGTTAAAGAACAATAGAAGTACAGGTGCAACCATTATGCTAGCAAATTGGCCGAGAAAGTGGTCAGTTTGATTATTTTTTGGACTAGCCTGTCTAATGTTTTGTCAGTTCCAGCAATTTTTAAATCATTAAGGAAAACACCCCAAAATATATTCAAAAACTTGTTATGCTGATCACTATCAGTTGTAAAGATACTTTCAATATAAAGTGATTTCTACTTTATACAGTTTGCGAAAAAGAAAATATGACATCATATTATTTACTCTCTTTAGTCAGGCAGTGATTACTCCTTTACTATGATCAGCTTAAGGGAAACCCCTGTAGGATATACCATATTTTAAAATATTAATATAAATTATACATTATACCGAAAACTCTAACAATCATATTTCTATTTTACAAAATTAAGAAGGCTTTTTTTCCAACAAACGCAAAACAAGCCGTTGTTTTGAAATAAGCAAGCT
Organism: Kuschelorhynchus macadamiae; assembly: GCA_030620095.1. Lineage (NCBI taxonomy): Eukaryota > Metazoa > Arthropoda > Insecta > Coleoptera > Curculionidae > Kuschelorhynchus > Kuschelorhynchus macadamiae. Next base: position 1,144,093 of record JAUTXW010005518.1, read on the forward strand.
AATTTGCATATCCAACAACTTAAGTTTTTTAAATGCAATTTGAAACGGAAAAAATGGCAATCTAACAAATATTTTAAAAAGTCGCAATTAAAAAATAGACCAGGAGGATTTTGTAGAAGTATTATTCTTTGTATTGCAGGATAGACATTACGAGAGTACTGGACTAATATAATTTTAAAATAGAATGCAGGCTCTGCTTGGTCTGAAAGAGAGAATAAAAAGTTTTATTCGAAACAAAAAGTTGGAATTTGACCTATTTTTGAAATTAAACTTTATGAGGATCACTTCGATTCTCCTCTCTCCGTTTCCTCACCACCGTGTTGTCAGTAAACTGCAATTTTCCAGAGGCCCGCAATGACACTCCTGTCTCTATCTATAATAATAATGTTTTATTTGTAGTACAGTGTACAATGTTACAGTACGTATAATTGTTACAGAGTAGAAACTAATACTACAAAAAGGAGCCAAAAGGCAGTGAGACTGATACGAGTTTTGACTCCGCAGTGCAAAAGTAGCAACTAATATAGTTCCGTAAATAATTAATAATAATAAAAAGAAAAAAAATAACAGAAAATTTCATATACCTACTTACTAGTTATTTTTAAATGTGTTCAGATTATTATTTGTTTGCCTACTTACTAGGTTAGTAGGTATACTAATTAAAAATACTTGGCGAGAGGCATGGTAGATAGAGGCATAGGATTCCGCAAGTAAAACACCCCGGTAACGTCTTCGAAATCCTGGCAATCTGAATTCTTTGAGTGTTGATGGAATTTTGTTATAAATTATGTAAATATTAAAAGTAAAACATCTGTCATAAAGAGCGGTCTTATGTGGTTGCGGGGATATCATTCCCCGAAATCTAAGATTAAGGGTATGAACGTCTGAACGAAATGATATTTTATTGTAAAGATACGGAGGATGTTTAAATAATATTACAGCATGATACAAAGATGCTGTATGCAATCGCCTTCGAGACTCCATTCTAAGCCATTTTGCTGCGGTAAGTTTATGAGAAACTGGTTCAAATTTTCTGATTCCATATATAAATCTTAAACAAGACTCTTCTACCCTTTGAATTCGGGTTGCAACTCTTTTAGTAAGGCAAGGTCCGTACACCACATCGGAAAAATTGAAATGACTAAGAACTAGTGCATCTGTAAGTTTTATTTTTAAACTTTCTGGTAAAACATGTCGGTGAGGAAACAACATTTTTCAATTAGCGTACGCCCTCCTCATACATTTAGCACCATGAGAAGAAAAACGCAAATCTGCATCAAATTCCAGACCCCAGTTTCGAGCAGTATTACTGCATTGTAAATCGATATTATTTGTTTCTACCAAAAATAAGAATCTGTGACTTAGCTGGATTAACAGACAACTGATGCTGGCCCGAAAACTCCACCAATCTTTCCAGATCTTCACCAATAGCCATATTTGCATCACGCAGCTGAGATGGAAAGAACGAATAGAATAGTTGACTGTCATCGGCATATAAATACTATGAGCAATATTTCAAACAACTGGTGATATTAAAGCTATAAAATTTAAAATTTAAAATTTATTAAATTTACGGGATACCCCATTTTATAATAACTATTCATATCTATAATATACTATGGATGGCAGGAACAATACTAAATCGGAATAAATATAACTTAAAATAACAAAATGACATTTAAAACTCTATTTTTAAAACCAACTAGTGTGCACCCAAATGGATCGAGATACTCACCATACTTATTGAGTAACCGAAGACTTCTATCAATAGGAGAATGTTTACCATAATTGGTAGCATGAAATGGAACCTTAAAGAGATCGAAGTTCCTCAAACGACGGTTGGGAACATTTAAACAAATTCTCGAGAGAAGTTGGGGACAATCAATCAGACCATTAACGAGTTGGAAGATAAAGCACAAATCGAACATCAAGCGTCGCTTCTCAAGAGCAATCAAACCCATGTTTTGGAGCATATCTGTTCGATGATAATCATTAAAACTTACACCAATTTTGAATCCTACATAACGCAAAACCCTATTCTGAATCCTTTCAATAACGCTAATAGAATTCAAATATTGAGGAGACCGTACCACTTTAGAGTATTCAAGGCAAGATCTAATCAATGAAGTATATAGAGTCCTAATCACACCCACAGTCAGATTCATGCTATTTCTATATACACAACCCAACATTTTTTTACCTTTAAGAGAAGTTCTTCTAATATGCTCATTGAAGCACAGCTTTTCATCAAACCAAACACCCAAATCCTTCACAATATCAACATACTTGAGATAGTCACCATTAATAATATATGTGGATTTACAGCTCTTAGAACCCTTCCGGAAAGTTATGTAACAGCATTTCTGACATTGAGCGATAAATTATTAATTATTGTCCATTCATACAAAGCATCTAGATCTATTTGTAGGGCCGCTAAATCTTCCAACTGATCAATCGGTCTGTACAACTTTAAGTCATCTGCGAACATACTCACTGATGAAAAATTGATAACTGTCATTGTATCATTGACAAACAGATTGAACAGTAGGGGGGCACAGCGGGATCCCTGGGGAACACCCGAGAGAACATCAATTGATTTGGAGATAAAGTTGTTAATTTTTATACTTTGCACCCTTCCAGTCAGAAAACTCCTCAACCATGCCACCAGATGGAGATGAAAGCCCATAGCGCCCAGCTTTGCCAACAATAGATCAAAACTGATCCGGTCGAAGGCCTTGGAGAAGAAATAAATAGCATCAACTTGGGATCTCCCTCCAGCGCCTCCAATAATTGAACCTTATACTTTACCAAATTACTTGTAGTGGATCTGCCATTAGTAAATCCAGACTGACCATGACCAATCAAGCCCCTGCACTTCCAAGAGAGTTGATCGAACACCAAACTATCAAATAACTTAGCAACAGCACATTGGTTACATATTCCCCTGTAATTTTGATATCCTCTGGATTGCCACCTTTGAAAACAGGAATAATAAAGCTCTGCTTCCATAAATCCGTAAATGAAGAGGACTTTATAGATAAGTTAAACAATAGTTGCAAAGGCTTACTACTTATTGTGAATATACACTTCTTAAGAAAGGTATTTGGTACATGGTCAGGGTCACAGGATAACTTATAGGGGAGTTCATCAATTTTAGAAATATATATATATATACGCAAAAGAGGAGGGGTCCAAGGACAGATCCTTGGGGTACCCCACAATATATTCTCCCCATGTCAGAATTTCCCACAGCGGTCTGATAAATAACTTTCAATTGACTTTTCCGGAGTTTCCCGAGAAACCTGCGTGACGCAAGATGGCGTATAAGATATCATGATTTATTTTATCAAAAGCCTTAATCTAGAAGTACAAGAGTAGAACGCTTGTCAGAATCAAGCTCCCTAATAATATCGTCAACAACATCATGGAGGCATGTGGCGCAGCTATAACCCTGTCTAAATCCAGCCTGTCTGTATGGCAAAATGTTAAAAATGTTCTCTAATTTGGTTGGCCATAATTTTTTTCATAACTTTGGACAGAGGTAAGAATATTAAAACAGGCCTAAGTTATTGGGCTCTTTCTTTTTGGAAGCGGTAGGAATTTTCCATGACCTAAGAAAGAAAAGAATTTTCAAGTATAGTACTATTAGATATATGAACAGGTAAAGGCAGAATATAGGGACAGCACAACAATAGCATATCCACAGTCAACTTGTCATGACCATAAGCCTTAAACTTTATTTCAAGCAAGTATTTATAAACTAAAATAAAATTTCAAGATGTGATCACACTTTACAACAACACTGTATCTTAAAGTATATTATAGTATCAAATGTTGGCAGAAACCTATTATAGACTTGTGTCATAAACTTATACTGTGATGTTCTGTATCTTAAAGCCTACTATACGGTCAAATGTTGACAAAAACCTATAGATTATTGTGTCCTAAACTTATAATGTGATATTTGAGTATCAGCATGAGTTATAAAGTAAAAATAATCTTATTGACAACACCAATAATCATGGTTTATACACACCAGCAGTAGTTACAACTTTATATCAAAAAGTATACTCTACACTCAAAAGAAATAGAAAAAGTCATAAAGTTGATCAGCAACAAACAATAAAATCAATTCAGCACAAGGGATGTTAAAATTAAGATACTTATCTAAGTGTCTATCAGCATCGGTGACTTAGATCAGCAGTCTATGATATAAGTGTCATTGAAGACATTTCCAGCAGGAAAACTGGGTACGTACAAGTACTAGGTAACAGACTTCTGCTCCAGTTACAATGACACATCCAGGTTCAAACCCTGGTTAGGAGAACAGGAACAAGAAGTAGAAGAGGAGGGAGAAGAAAAAAACCCTTTTTTGATGGAAAAGGGTTTCTTATTAATCACTTCGTAAAGTTTGTCCCATCAAAAAGATATGGTAGGTGGTCAAGTGCAGTTAAATCCTCACAAGAGAGTAATAAAAGGTTCCTCAACCAAAAATATTAAGGTACAACGTAATTAAATACACATAGGAGCCTTTTTAACTAAGTTGCCGACGTAAATCCCAAAAGATGGCCTAGCTTAAAATAGGATCAATTCGCCGACAAACTTTCACACTTAACCTTCACCTTCCAGAGAGACAAGAAGCTTCACCTACCTCACCACCAAGTCAAGGCAGCAGTAGCGGGATGACAATCCGTCAGTGGTGCCACTTTACTAAAATCAAACTGACTAAATCTGCACAATAGATCAGCCAATCCCTGAGCTGGATCACAGGAAAGAAAAAATATTTAAAGGAGAAGAAAGTAAAATGACTAATTGAACAAAACTAAGACGCCATCTACACGAAGACTAGTGAACTGCCTCAATATGAAGCGGAAGATTTCGCTAAGGAGAGACCGCGAGTACCTTACTACATCGATAGGAGACTTACAGTACCGGATTTACGGATTTTTATGCATTAAAATGTAGTGACGAAATTAAAATGTTACACTATATATATCTAAATCTGCAACTTTTTTCCACAATGCTTTTCCATCATTCCTATAAGTATTCGAGGAAAATTCCATGTAGCCCTTTTTTCTCTATTAATAGCATTTGTGGTCTCATTTTTAACTTGTTTATAAAAATTCCAATGGTTGTTAAGTTTAGTCTTCTTAAACTTATTAAAAGCTTTTTTTTTGAAAGACACCATCTTTTTAATGGTGTCTGTAAACCATGGGGGATTAATTTTAGTTTTCTTTACTTCTCTAAAAGGAGCAATAAAATCAAATAAATCTAAATCTAATTTAGATACTAAAAATCGATAAAAATGCGCTCTCACACATCTTTATCAAAAGTTCTTGGCCGGAAAAGATATATGTATAATAGCAGAAATATATAATTTCTGCAGGTGCAAAACGGCCTAAAAGAAGAATTGCTTTCGATTATGTCACAGGGTACCCTCCTGCGATCATGATTTCTGGGCCTCTACCCCCATCAGGCAGGCTTGTACCCAGGGAGATCTGAAATAACAGATTGCTCGATATGACAAAATCGAAAACGAAACGTCTATCATACTGAAACAGTACTACAAGTTAAATGTAACATTTAGCACCACCTATCGGGGCTCCGGTGATTTCCGGCTGCAAACCCGTAGGTAAGCCCCGATAGGTGGTGCTAAATGTTACATTTAACTTGTAGTACTGTTTCAGTATGATAGACGTTTCGTTTTCGATTTTGTCATATCGAGCAATCTGTTATTTCAGATCTCCCTGGGTACAAGCCTGCCTGATGGGGGTAGAGGCCCAGAAATCATGATCGCAGGAGGGTACCCTGTGACATAATCGAAAGCAATTCTTCTTTTAGGCCGTTTTGCACCTGCAGAAATTATATATTTCTGCTATTATACATAAATCTAATTTAGTTAGGTACGTGACTTTCAAATTAATTTAATTAATTAATAAAATATTTTCAAAGGGTGTTACCTTCAACAATTCATCTAGAAGATCTTTATCTATTCTTTTCAGATTTCTAGTTTTAAAATATTCAGTAGTATGTTTAACCTTATTTGAGCCAAACTGGCAGTACACCAAAAAATGATCAGTTAAATTACAAATATTTTTAACACCAAACTAATAATTTACGTATTTTGAAACAATTATGACATCTAATAGAGTAGAAGAATTTCCGGTTACTCGTGTAGGTTTGTGTATAATTTGTTTTAAAATAAAGCACTCCAACGAGTTTTCAAATTTAATTGTATACGGCGAATCAACGTTTAACATAGGTATATTTATGTCTCCACCACAGACAATCTCTGAACACACAGGCAAAAGCTCAGATATCGAATTATCAAAACACTCCAAAAACTCAGATAGATTGCCTTTAGGGGGCCTATAAAAAGGTCAAAAAATATAATTTTTTTTGGTGACTAAAATTTTAATCCAAATCTCTTCCAAACAATTCGTGACACTGTCTCTCAGCAGCTCACACTCCAAACCCACCCTTATATGAACATATATCAATCAACAAATATATAATAATGAATTAATAAACAATTTCTATACTAGATTTAAGTTTAGAAATAATACTTAAATTTAAATTTAAACTAGAATATTCTGATTTCAAATTCTGATAATAATCTCAAAATTAAAACAACTTTTTTATAACTTTTAGTAAAAAATATAACTCCCTTATAACAGAAGAACCTGGCAATACTGGACACTACACAAACACCAAGATATAAGCTGGAGTTGTTTTCGAGTTTCAAGTATCATAAAGCTATACCAATTACATTCAGACCAAAAGCTTCATGAAGTACTACTAGATTTACCCACATAAACATTATACGGCCACTTAGTAAATGCGATAAAGTTTGCTGCATTAGAATACAGAATTAGATACACGAGAAAAGGGAAACATAGGTTTTTTAGATCACTGGAATAATGAATTGGACCAGTAAAACTTAACAAAATAAACCCGATACAACAAAAGACTACAGAAGAGAGGTCAGAATTCTTAAACACCTTCACAGAAAAGCCACAAACAAAAGTTGGGACAGGAAATTCAGCAAGATAAATGCTGGGATGGGTTGGTTAAGATCTACAGAAGGCTGGAAAGTTGTAAATTCCCTAAGATCACCTATCGCCAATAAAAAATCTTCCAATAATCAATATCCAAAAATAGCGGAATCATTATCGAAAGAAACTTACGGAAGACATACCAGCCCACACCGTAGAGTCTCCAAAAGCATACCGAACCGAAGCAGAGCTTATATTGAAGGAACATCAGACATGGTTAATAAATCACAACAAAGCCAACGGCACAGACGGTATACCAGCCGAACTTCTTAAGTATTGGTCTCCGAAACTTACTATCAATAACAATGACACGATACATAAATGACAAAGCGCCAGTCCCTGAAGTTGGAAAAATCAGATGAATTACCCCTATTCACAAAAAAGGCCCAAAAATATATGTGCAAATTATCGATGTATCTCGATCATTAGCTTGTTCGGCAGGCTATATGGAAAAAAAATAAAACAACTAATAGAAGAAGAGTATGGTTCATCCAAAATAGAAAAGCAAGGCGGTTTTAGAGCTGGCCGGTCATGTATCGACAACATATTTACCTCAGAAAATGAAAACAAACACACATTATTTTTGTTAACTTTACAAAGGCTACGATATAGTACCCATTACGAAATTATGGGAAGCTATAAATCAGCATCACATGATCAAGAAGATTTAGAGTACATGGCTAGAAAATTGATCAAGGTGTATAGAAAATGGAGTGCAGGTCAACATGGTGAAAACCAAATATATGGGTATCGGACGTCCAGTACTAAATATGACTTAAAAAGAACAAAACAATAAAAAGCTGTGATGAATACATATATTTGGGGATAAAGGTCAATAGCCAAGGAAGATGTAAAAAAGAATAGTAATTCAAAACCGAATAGTAAACGGTAAAAAGAATATTGGGACTCTAAATCCGGTTCTTTGGTCCTAAAACATAACACCAAGTAGAAAGCGTTTGTTACACAGTACCACTCTGGAAAGTGTTATGCTGTATGGATCCGAAATATAGCAGCTAAATCAACAACGACAAAGGAAACTTTTAGCCATCCACATGGACTTCTGGCGTATGTCGGTCAGAATTTTTCGAATGAATCACGTCACAAATGAAACAACTTGTGAAATAATGGATGTAAAAGAGAACGGAGTAGAAAATATTCAAAATAAACAACTCTATCCACGTAGAATTCCAAAAAATGGTAGTGAATGTGTGTGTGACGAAAAAGGAGCTGACAATAGTCAGATATATATATATATATATATATATATATATATATATATATATATATATATCGCCACGCTCTCTAAGGCGAATCTAGAAACCCTAGATTGGAACAAGCCATCACATAAGAAGA